>PVJI01001738.1:0-168113 GCA_004026765.1 Micronycteris hirsuta
CAAGTCATGAAAGGCAAGGACCTACATCCAAGAATACTCTATCCAGCAAAGATTTCATTTAGAATGGAAGGGCAGAGAAAGTGCTTCTCAGATAAGGTCAAGTTCAAGAAGTTCATCACCACCCAGCCTTTATTGTATGAAATGTTGAAGGGAGTTATATGAGGTATGGAGGAATATCAACAGGGGAGTGGTAGGGGGATAGGGCGGGAATGGGGCACAGAACAAGTAGCGTAAATGGGAGGTAGACAACAGACACGGGGAGGTTAAGAATAGTATAGGAAGTGCAGGAGCAGAAGGACTTATGTGTATGACCTATGGACAAAACTAAAGGGAGGGGAAAGGGGGGGTAAGGGGGGAAAGAAGGGGGGAAGTGGGGCAACTGTAACAGCATAATCAATAAAATATAGTAAAAAAAAAAAGAATCTTTGTCAATAAATTTTTGGTTGCACCTCTAATTATATCTTAAGGATAAAGTCCCAGAAGTTGTGCCCTAATTGGTGTGGCTCAACTGGTTGAATGTTATTCCGCAAAGTGAAAGGTCACCCGTTTGACTCTGGGTCAGAGAACATGCCTGGGCTGTGGGTTTGGTCCCTGGGTGGGGCGTGTTTGAGAGGCAACCGATTAATGCTTCTCTCTCACATCAATGTTTCTCTTTCTCTCTTTCTCCCTCTCTTCCTCTCTCTCTAAAAATAAATAATATCTTTTTTTTAAAAACTCCCCAAAGTTGAAATTATTGAATTCAAATGAATGTCTATTTTTAAGGCTCTCCATACAATTTCTCAAATTACTTTGTAGAAAGAAAAGGAAGAGTTTTTATGTATTACCTCACATTAATTTACATTTTCATGAATTGTGTGTGAGTGCTTATATTGTTATACCCTCACCAGCATTTAGTTTCCGACTCGATCTCTGTTAATTATATTTTTGTTTTGTTGTGGATTTCACTAAATGTAATTTTGCATATGTATGAAGTCACCTACAGGGGTCTGGGGGCCTGGGTAGAATAGATAGAGGGCTTAAGAACTACAGAGTGGCAGTTACAAAATGGTCACAGGGCTATAATGGATGGCATAGGGAATATAGCAATAGCATCATAATAACCAGTTATGGTGGCAGGTGAGTACTAGACTTATCGGGGGATCACTTTGTAAATTAAACAAATGTCTAACCACCATGCTGTACACCTGAAACTAATATAATATTGAATGTCAACTGTAATTGAAAAAAAGAAGTAACATATATTTTCATTTAGAATGGAAATTTATCTTCTTTGTGAATCATCTATTGATGCACTTTGCCTATTTTTAATATATTAGTATTTTGTATTGATTTTATGAGAGCTCTTTAAATAGTGTCATTACTTATTGATATTTTGATCATTACAGTAATGATTAACCAGTATGTTAATGATATACAGGGTCTGGCAGAAGTAATGCCTGCTTGAGTGTTGTTGGTAGGCTAATAATATAGGTGTAATAATTTATAGTTTTAACTTTAACATTTTACCTAAAATGTCATATGGTGTGCTTGAGTGTGATATTGTTATGTTACAGAATTCTATGCTTATGATTTTGTAATAAAAAAGGGGAGTTATTTGTGCCGGACCCTGTATTTGTTCATAGTACTTGCAATAATGTTCCCAGTTTGTAGTTTGCTTTTGAATATTGTTTATAATGTTTAAACAGCATTGAAATTTCAAAGTAATACCCCAACTTAAACATTATGGCAAATCAATGGTTTGTTAACAAAAATTGACACTCTGTCCCACTAACTCTATTCCTGCTGTCCCAACATGGAACAAAAGGCTACTAGCATGTGGACTTCCATTACTTCCTGAGTAGTATAAATCGATTGTATTACTTATATCAACTAATTCTTGAATTTAGGAAGTGTTTTATTAATATTTTATGATTGTTTAATAAGCCCACAGTGAATTTTCTTTTAGAATAAGCAGATAACATCAGTTTCAAACCTCAGAATTACATACATTTTAACCTGGATTCAAATTGGCTATCATATTGCTCTGAGTGAAATCCTGGACTCCATTGATTTGGAACGGGTCATTAACACTCACAACTTTACAGCTGGAGTTACATATAAGCTGGGAGTTGAAGAGACAGCCTCTGAAGAATGGCTTTGGGAGTAAGTGTCTCAGAATTTTTGCCACAATAGTCAAATAAGCATCATTATTTGTGGACATCACTATTAAAATTCACTATTAATAAAACATCATTATTAATGTTTTTCCTCCATGATTCTACTCTTGATAAGATTTGATAATCTTTGTGTTTAATCAGGCTACTGAGGCATCTTTTTTAAAAGGATGTATTTACTATTTCACTTATATGGTAGTAACACATAAGAATTAATCGTGTTTCATTTTTAAAGACTTGAGAACAGAAATGCCAAGCGCATATTCCTGTGACCAGGATCTGCTGGAGGTGGTTCTGGCGATGTGTTGAGGATTGTGGAAACGTACTCAGGCTCAGCAAATGCACGGAGCGTGTACACAGGATGCTACAACCATTAGTGACCGGGGAGGAAGGCGCGACAAA
Source organism: Micronycteris hirsuta (assembly GCA_004026765.1). Taxonomy (NCBI): domain Eukaryota; kingdom Metazoa; phylum Chordata; class Mammalia; order Chiroptera; family Phyllostomidae; genus Micronycteris; species Micronycteris hirsuta. The sequence continues at coordinate 2,556 of PVJI01001738.1, forward strand.
ATTCCTGCTGAGCATTTACCAGTCCAGGTTAAAGTGAATTTAATTAACTGGAAAGTTCAAATACAGAGTTTCAAATTTATATAGTGCCTTTGAAATAAAATTACAAAGACATTTTTCCTCAATTTTTTGGAAGGTGTTATTCTATTTGTGAAAAACAACTGTCTGTGGAAATAGTTTGATATTACAATTATTATTATTTTCCTTTTTGAAAAATGCTAATGGGGAAACCTGGAGAAATTTCCTTTCTTCCACATCAATGGCTTGGTTTCTTCAAGGACTCAGTCTTCAGAAAATAGGAAAAGAGACCGATTTGCATGTTTGACAATATGTGGGTCTGTGTAGGTTTTCATGTACAGTTTATTTTTAAGATGAAGATTTAGTGCATGTGGCCTCACCAAGATGTTTAGCTGAGAACACACTAGAAAGATCCTGAGCCATGGTTAAAAAATAAAATCTTTCCAAAGCTTTCTTGATCAGAAGAAACCCATACACTTGAAATGCAAAAATAACTTCAGCTCCTTTTAGTCCTCATCATTAGCTTTCAAAATTCATTATTCTATACTCCCTAGACAATTCCTCCATCTTTCATCCTGCTCTACAAATATTTAACACAATCTCAGCTCCGTCAAGCCAATCTTACGTCTACAAACCTGAGGACAGAAAGCACTGCTCTCCTTCCCTCTTCTAACCGTGCGCAGGGCCTCAGGGCTCCCTGCAGTTTTCCTGAGATAACATTGACCTTACTATCTAAAGTTCTGCTGAGATGTGAAAAACCAGTTCTGGGCTCAAGCTAACGTGCATAGTGATCTGAAGTTTTAGTTGAAATGTTTTCTGCCAATTAAAAACAAAGGAAGAAAATAAGTTACAAAATAATTTTCAGGAAATTATGTTTATTACCAGTGTTTCTTGCAGAAAAAAATAATTCTGAAAAAAATCTATTTTTTATGTTTATAGTTCTTTTCTCATTTATCTCCCTACCTACACTGAATCCTCATTTTAGCTAAAAACATGTATAGGTTCTTAAGACCACACAACTGTGTAGGCCAGATATGCTCATGGCAACTTCGTTTCTCAATCACTTCTTTTCAGTTTTGGCTAAACATCTCCTCAGAATAATATGCTACTTTTTCAGAGGAAAGTTGACTCTTTGCTGAGGTTTGATGACTTCATTGGATATGACACCAATGTTAACCAAGGAAATGAACACTGAATATTAAAAAACCTAAAGAGAAGGTGTTTTAAATCATTGGGCAGACGCTTGGCACCAGCTTTTGGAAGCAACTGGCGCAGTTAGCCAGTCCAGAAAAGGTGCCACATTGTGTACAGAGAATCTGGCTCCCCGGATTACAGAACTGGTAGGACGTTGTGCCCTGGGTTTACTTTGCTGGGGTACGTCATCTTTGGCTCAGATTCAATGACAGATTCATCATCTTCCTAGGTGACACTGGGGCAAACCAAGGTTTAGTCTCCTTTTATTGCCAGGGAGAGATTGATGGCTGTGGTAGAAAACTATGCAAAAGTTGGCAGTTCTAGCTGGCTGGAGCTTTCAGGGTTGTCCAAGTGAAAGTCAAGGGGTGTGATCCCAGGTAAACTAAATGTTTACCACTAAAGAAGCCACCATCCTTTGGAAACCACTGAGGTGCATAGACCCATTCACAGAGCGCGCGCCATTCTGTACAGCCACAATTTTCTCTGTGAATGACTGTGAAATGGAGGTTTGCTCCTTTAATTTTTGGGCTAAACATGCAACAGATTTTTGCCCACAGGTAGTGGGTACATCCATGGCATTCACTTAAGAAACACAGTTACGTCACTGTAGAGATTTGGGGCTTTGGCTCTCATGAGAGTTTGCTGTGTTTTACAACGTTAGCTGCTGCAAATGCCACCTGTTCATAGTGATTAGCAGAGGACATGCCATCAGCTGGGAAAAGCAAGATTTAAGTGGTGAGTGGAACAAGGCTGGGCCTTATTCTCCTAAAAATCTAACTATATCAATAGCACGATGAAATGAAAATGTTGTGATTTTTGAAAATGGGGTGATTATAAGTAAAAATCTCTTATTTTAAGTTTTATCTTTGTAATCTACCCAGTTTGTGTATTTTGAAATTAGTTCTCAAAGTACTCTGTGGTGTGACCATCCTCTAAATTTCATAACAAATATACTATGGATACTTGGAAAGTTTTATATTTTTAAGATTCAGCAAAAATAATGATCTTACATTGGTAGGCGCAGGTAGCATGTTTTCGTTAATAGGTATGAAGCATAAAAAGATGCGCTGTCCCAAAGGAAGAAATGAAGAAAGCAAAATGTATTGAAAAGAAAGATGTGCAAAAAATGCTGTTAATTAGTTGTAGTGGTAACAAAAACTGCTTTATGACTTTGCAGAATGGAATCTGCAAATATATAGACTGTGAGAACTCAGCAGGTCCATTTATTCAATATTTAGTAAATATCCAGTTGCCTACAGTATATCAGGCACTGTATTAGGTGCTAGGAGTAAAAATATTTAGAAACTTGGTTCCTGCTTGCAAGAAACTAACACATAGGCAAATACCCATGGTAGTTGCCGTAGTTCTGTATGAACAACATTTATGGAGAGTAGCAGCTAAATTTTCCTTAGGGAACCAGGGAAGAGAAAGTGATGCTTAAAATGACACCTGAAGGAAGAGTGAGACTAATGTTGGGGAGGAAGAGGGGAGAGGTCCAGCGGGCTGGAGAAAAGGTGATGTGTTCAGAGAACAGAGATTAGTTGGACTCGGTTCTTTGAGGGGAAGGGAAGGAACTGTATGTAGAGAGCTTGACAGCATCTAGCTCATGTAGGACTATGAGGTTTACTTTTGGATAATAGCAAATGACCCAAGGATCTTGAGCAGAGGATTAACACAAAGAGACATTTGTGTTAAAGATATTTCTCTGAGATCTCTGCAGAATGAGTCGGAAGGGCTGACACCTGGGAGACAGGCTGTTGTGGAGGTGGGAGGAGAGAGGGCTCAGGTGTGGGGGAAGCCAGACCGCATTGACTACCACAGTTCCCCCTGGCCGTCCGTTCCCACCTGTCCCAGCTCCAGACTTGTGCTGGACTGAAAGGCAGTGGAATGCCCTCTATGCTGGTCTTATTCTCTTTAATCAGTCACCAGTTCTCAGGTGATAGAAATAACACACAATTACAGGTAAAAATTCAAATAAAACAAACTCTGAGGAGGATACAAATTATACCATTTTTCTTTTTTACCTAAAATATTATTGGATTAGAATTTACAAATTTTGATTCTTTACAAATATAAACACACACTAATAGTACGTGTAAGTCAAATTTAATTTACAAATGAATCTTAAAAGAGTAAGATAGTTACCTTAGAGGGAGCTGATTCCTTGGGCTTTAGGATTTCAACATAAGAACTTGGAAGGAGTACAAACATTCAGACCATAGCAGGTCCCCATGAACATTTTTGGAAGAGTATGGCATTTGTTCACTCTCTAGGAGAATATCCTCAAAGGCTAGTGTTGTGAATAAATATTTTCTAAATTCTTTTCATTGTCTTATTATAAATTGATCATCCACTTATTTTTTTAAATCCTTTTCAAAACTGTGCTGCTTGACTAATCCCAACGGATGAATATATTTCACTTGTTCTACAGTTTTAAGAATAAATTACTTTTGCCCTGGCTGGGTGGCTCAGTTGGTTGGAGTATTGTCCTCTAAACCAAAAGGTTTGGGGTTTGATCCTTGGTCAGAGCACATACCTCTGACAAAGTTGTGGGTTCCATCCCTGGTCGAGGTGCGGGTGGGAGGCAACCAATGATGTGTCTGTCTCTTTCTCTCTCTCTCTCTCTCTGACCCCCTGTCTCCCTCTGTCCTCCCTCACTTCCTCCCTCTCTCTCTAAAACCAATAAACATATCCTCTGGTGAGGATTTAAAAAATATTTTTAAAAAAGAATAGCTTAATTTTGAATGTCAACTGTAATTGAAATTTTTTTTTCTAAAAATAATAACCTATTTTTCATTGTTTGCCTTCCTGAATATATTAGGGACTTCTACTATGTTTCCACATTGTAGCTATTGCTCTGTGTTTTGAGAAACAGAAACCATGGTTTGCATACTCCATTCGTGACTATAGTTGCTTACTATCCCTTTAAACTTTTCTCAGAGCATTTAGTAGCTTCGATTTCCTCCTCTCAACAAGTGAGGGGAATCGCTGTGATGCAGGGCCTCTGTGTTCACATGCTGAGGGTGAGAAGTCAGAGATCTGGAGACGTTTCCTACGAGGTTATTTGGGGAGAATGTGACATTGGCTGATCGAGATGGTCAGCGCCTGTTTATAACCCTATCTTTGGCAGCGTTTTCCTATTGGAGTCACTTAAAATTTATCTAGTTTCTTTTAGTCACTTTTTGGCTTTGCTGATTTTTCTGTAATATTTGGAAAATCATGTAAGTTCTCCATCTTCTTCATAAAGAGTTCATGAGAAGAAGCAACATTCTAGAGGGCCTCTATGATTTCTGAGAGGAGGGCTCAGACTACATTTTTTAATATCCTTTGACTCACTGAGCCAGAATGGGCCACCTTTTCCCGATCAAGTATAATGTGCTGGTGCTCACTGTATTTTCTTACACCTTGCCTTTTTTCCTGTAGATTAACCAATCACACAAAGTCGTATCGCACATACAGTTCGTGTAAGCCCTGGCTAATTGCTGCAAGGGTTATAAAAGTGAATCAAACTGTTTTTGCCCTCAAACGGTTAATGATCTTGCAGGATGAAGGAAATGGTAAGTACACCAAAGCTGTAATATGCAGACAAAAATAAGTATAATTTCTGTTTCCATTTTTATTCCTTACTTGGGTTAAATTTATCTAAAGCTTTCTAATCAAGCTCTGTGGAATAAAGGAGATTAAGAAGAGAAAAGTGAAGTCCCTGGCCTGAATATCCTCATAATGTGCTCTGAATAGTTTTGCTTCAAAGGATGAAGTCCAGATGGTGGATTTATCCCATAGTTCCGTGAATGACAAAATCTTAAAATCGTTTATAGTGTCACTACTTATATACTACCTAAATGAAGCATTAACCCTCTTTGCTACTATTTTCTGCCCAAACGGATCCATTGGCAAGCATACAATTAATCATAATCCGAAGTAGCATATTTGAGTTTGTGACATTAAAACTGGTTGTCTTTGGACTGTCTCTGTGCCCCAATAACAGAATGGAACAGACATAAGTGGGGATTGTTACAATATGACACGGCTAAGATACAAGGCCTTGTCTCCGAAATCTTTCTTTTCAGTAAACTAATTTAAGAAATTAATTAGCCAACATTACTGTTGATTAATTCTTGGTTCTTTTTATTTGCTTTTAGAACATCTTTTTTTTCTTCCTTACTTTTTAAAAAGAACTTTTTAATTGAATTTATTGGGGTGACATTGGTTTAATTCTTGGCTCTTGACAGCAGTTCTTTCCCTGCTCAGTGTGTTCTCAGCAGATCAGGAAGCTCATGACCAACGAGCATAGCTCTGCTTGCTCCATTAGAGATGCGTTAGAAGTGTTGAAGGTCACTGTTTGGTTGTATATATCTTTGACATCATCTTTTTGGATTGTACTTGAGGCAGTTACCTCATAGTGAGCACAGAGAGATCCCTGACTGTATCAACATATCAGTAACTGTTACCAAAATATCACAGGCCCAGGCTCTCCCATGAGGTATCGCTAGCCAAGAGGATAGCTGAAACGAGGAGTGTGAGGAAGATGAGAAAGCCAATATCCTTATGAACTAAGCTTTATTTCTAAGAAAAGAAAAGAAAACAAGAACAAAACATTGACTTCGGTTCAAACTCCAGTTCGTTTACTTCGCAGAGGCCCTTTGCTTTGTTTGTCCACACAAACTCACACATTTTCTTCCAAGCTTATTGTCACGTGCTTTAAGAACAGACGGTCTTTCCTTCTGATTTTTTTCTCTTTCTATCTGCATAGAAACACCACACTACTGTGGACTGAGGCTTAGCTGGTCAGAACATGCTTTACGCTTGTCAGGCAGTGGGAGAAATGAAGGAAGCAGCAAGCAATGCTAGGTTCAAGTGATATATTTGTCTTTCCTCCTCCTGCCTTCATATCATCTTAGGAATGCAGGGAAATTTCTCCAGTACGGTTCTGTCTGCATAGAAAAGGAAGAGGAGGGGTTCAGGCTCCGCAGTTACTTGGCCCTTTCTCAGTGGTGTGCTGGAGCCAACTGGCACTGGCCTGCGGAGCTGACGGTGCTCATCTCTTCTCAACTCTGCGTTCAGTGATGTCAAGTGGTAGCTTGAAATTGGTCACAACAGGGGTATCTACCCCACAGAAATCTGCAAATGCTACCAATCAGGATTTTTTTTCTTCTGGAGAGTCCTTAACCTATGAGATCTGCCCAGAAAGTATCCAGACACATAATATGAAAAATAAAGACATTTTTGTGTGGAATAAGATACAAGAGACGTTGTACACAGGACAATGAAGTCTCAGTTCCCTTCCAAGTAGGCACCTTGAAACTTCACACAGTTCTCCCAGCATCTCTTCCACTGTTCAAAACACTGCAAAATTCTTTGTTGGAATCACAATAAGCTGCCCTGTGTATTTTCCTGAATCTCATTGACGGTCTGAAATCTCTTCCCTTTCAAAGGTGACTTTAGTTTTGGGAAAAGCCAGAAGTCACAGGGAAACAAATATGGGCTGTAGGGGGCCTGAGTCACCTGGGCAACTTGATGTTTCACCAACAGACTCAGCACGAGACATGAGGCATGAGCAGGCGCGTTGTTCTGATGAAGCTGCCAGTCACCAGTTGCCCAGACCTGTGTCCATTTTCATTGTATTGCATTTCTCAACCAATGAAGAACATTGATGTAGCACTCCTTATTAATTATTTGGCCTGGAGGGGCATACTCATGATGGACAAGACCTTTCCAATCAAAAAACACAGTTAACATTGTCTTGGTCTTGCTGTGACTTTGCCACCCCTCCTTCAAGCACAGAGAACCAGGTGATTTCCATTGGGACCACTGGGCCTTTGTTTCCAGATCACAGCCATAGACCCATGATTCATCTCCAGCTATGATCTTCTTGAGGAAATCTGGTTCATTGGTAGAAGTTTGAATCGAGTCATTAGCAACTGCAGCACCATGTTCCTTCTGCTCTGGGAGCAGAAACCACAGAACGAATTTTGCCACAACACATTTCATACCAAGATCCTGCATCAAAATCTCGGACACAGTAGCTTTTGGGATCTCCAGCTCAGCTTCTAGTTCTCGCGCTGTCAGTCACCAACCTTTGTTGATTGCAGCCCGTACACGTTCAACACTCTCAGGTGTCCTGCTTGTTGCAGGACTTCCAGAACATGGATCACTTACAACAGACTCTTGACCATCTTTGAAGCATTTGTGCCACACTTTTATTTTTGCTGCATTCATTGCATCATCCCCAAAATCCCTCTGAGTCTTCTGAATAGTTTCCACGGAGGAATGTTCAAGCTTAACGCAAATTTGATGCAGATTCGTTGCTCTACTCACTCAGTCATTTTCAATGTGACGGCCACACAGTACACATGCTCCCTGAACAGCATCTAGCACCCCCACTGACTAGTACTGTCATCATTGTTCATGCATGCACATTCCAGTCCACTCTCCTTGGCTGCCAGGTTACATTGATGTCATGCAAACCATTCTCGTTATGGCTGAACTTTTCTTGACAGACCTCATATACCCACAGGATTTCTGCCAGTATCCAGGAAAACTTCACTAAACCTCTGACATATTGTGAGCACAAGCTGACAACCCAACGTGAGTTAGAAGGGGATGAATTCTTCACTTGTGCCATCGTCAAAAGATAGCTTGGGGACAGGGCTTTATCTGTGTTATAATCTCCATGAGCAACCACTTAAAGCTCCATCAAATAAATCAATGTATGACAGAAGTGTATTTTCTGAGCAAATGCAGTTTCAAGATATTCAATGATCCCTTTTCCCATTTTCAACCAGACTACTCCCACTAAATCTCCTGTCCCCAGTGGAAACTCAGGAGCCACTTCTGCCCCCAACTTTGTTACGTCCATAGTAACAGTGGAGGGTTTTTGTCTTAGCGACTTCTATAACTCTTGCAGCTTCTGTGACCCTAAGGACTTTGGGAGCATCAGGAATTCTGGCTCTGTTGCCTTTACTGTGTGTGACACTTGGGTGGAGACTGAGCATTGGGGTTAAACCCTGGAGGTTTCCACACTTCCTGAGATCTCTTCTTTTTTTTTGCCTTTGATACCATCTCGCTTCAGTGATGCCAGGAGAGGCCATAGGCAGCAAGAACAAGAGAGAAGAACATGTTAGAAAGTCTCCGGATAGCTGTCAGGACAGCACTGAGGAGCGCAGTTATTCACCCCTCCCCTTGGGGGACTTCTAGAAATAGCTGAGTAAGGGAGAACCTGCAGAATCCCAGAAACAAGTGCGAGAAGTTTGAGAGGCCATGCTTTTACTTCCAGGTTAGGGTTATTCTGGGGCACCTGGTTTTAAGTTCTCAGCATGTGAAAGAGCAGAGGCACAGAAATGTGGAATCTGAATTCTGCCAGGTTATAGTTCAGCTGTACAACTTAACGGTTGGTTAAAGCATTGACAATTACTTACTCAGTCATTCATATTTCCAGACCAAAAAAAAAAAAAAAAAAGAAGAAATCTCTAATGACTTGACATCCTCCTCTGAAGAATAGTAAACAAAATCATAGGGGCCTCTGAGTTGCCATTACTCGTATGATATAATTTAGGGCTTTGGAAAATTGAATGCTAGAATACAGAATACCTTTTCAGTTTTCAAAAAGAGCCCACTAAATGTTCACTGTCCTTGAGCTGATGTGGATAAAACCTATACCACTTTGCATAGGGAGGGTACTCAGTAGTATTTTTCTGGAACTGGCTTTGATATGTTAATATTGACACATTTTTTAGAATAAAATTAAAAAATTTAATGAAAATAACTCCAGCCAATCAGCTAGAATAGATAAAAGATATTATTAGTTTCTCTAGCTCCTTTCATGACTTATCTATCCAATTGGAATAATTTTACCAGCCTGTGACGTCCACAAAGTCACACCCTACCTAGTACTATTTTCTTTATCCAGTGCCTGGCCCTTTGAAATTACTTAATAAGTTACTATTGAATAAAAATAATAAAATGGATCCTGAAAATAATTTTACTGATAATCATAACATGAACTCTTTCTTTGAATTTAATTTTCAGCAAGAAGTTTTAAAGTGACAAAGGCTTATTCTAAAATTTCCTTTTCAGTGATGTATACATATATAGTATGCTAATTATAAATATATAGGTGGCAAAAACTACTTCATGTAAACAGTGAGATTTTTTGGTAAAATCTAACAGCCTACCAAATGTAGGATATGATTGGTTTATAAACGAAGTGAAGTCTATGGAGAAATAGAAAACCTCTAATTCTGTGGTTCTGGCTATGACTTTTGTTTGAGCAAAATCCAGCTATTTATAATCCTTAGAAGAGAAACTCTATTTTTACACAATTCATATGTCCATATATTTTGCATAGCATATTGTAAAAAAATTTTTTTAAAGGTTGTTCTCTGATCTTCTGCTGTTTTGATTTTTGAGGGTTTTCTGTTTCTTTTTATGCCTTTACTAGACATTGGGAAATTTCCTTGGAGCAGAGCTAACGAGAGGACAGAGGGATGATTAGGCCCATCACCTCAGCTGGTCAGGAGTCCAATGATGCAGGCTCATTCTCGGCCTGGGACAGCTGGCTGTGCATGAGGTTGGGGGCAACCTTTTGCTCACAGGCTATGCCACCTCCCTACTCTGGCTTGTCAGCTGTCTGGCAAATCTTTGTCTTTGGCCACAGATGTCATTAAATGAGAGAATATGGATGACCGAAAGCACACAGATCGCTACTCCTAGAAAAGCAGTTCTCCATCTGCGCTCTGTGTGGTGAATCGCACTGTACACTCAGAACAGAGAAGGACAGAAAACCAGGGAAAGAAGGGCGAGGGACACCCTCCCTGGTTATAAATTTGGAGACTGCTCACTTTGGGCATTTTTGTTGGCTCGAATGGCAGCTGATGAAAGTGAAACATCAACAAAATAAGAAGGTAGTGTTGAATTACTGGGAAAGTATTTTTTCTCATGGCTACATGAGAAACAGACTTTACTATTTAAGTACATCTTAATTTTTAGACATTAAATTATAGGAACAAGGCCAAAATTAAAAATAACCTGTGTTTTGTACTTTCTTGATGTGTAACTATAGAACATCCCCTGACCTTCCTCTGCCCTACAAGGATGGCTGCCGAGGTTCACTATTTTTGGTGGGTTTTTTTTTGATGTGAAAGGATAACAGCGAGGGACAAACCGAGGGCTGAATATGAAAACACAGACTGCAGTTTTATTATAAGTTGCGACTTGCCTGAATTAATTCATTCTGTTTTGTTATACACATAATTAGTATTTTGCTGCATGTGTCCTCCATTTTGAACTTCTAAATCTGCATCAGGCCACTGCGCAGCTATGTACTTTTGTTTATATTCTTCCCTCAGCCTGGAAAAAGCTTATTCATTCCCCAGGGTCCGCTGCTCAGTCGTCAAAGCATGCCCTTTGTCTAATCTATATAGCCGCCTGTCTTTGCATGCTTCCAATTTTTATGAGCTCAGGAGTTATTTGGGATCAGGTGTAGTTAATCCTCAGATCCAAGACTGCTATTAAGGCATTTCCCAAGCTTCCTTCTAATTTTTAAACCCGTTTAAATGTCTGTTTTATAGTCCTGCCTAATGTGGCTCAGTTGGTTGGGCATCATCCCACAAAGCAAAAGGATGCGGGTTGGATTCCTGGTCAGGGCCAGGGCGGGAGGGTCCCTGGTATGGGTGCTTAGAGAGGCAACCTATCGATGTTTCTCTCTCACGTTGATGTTTCTCTCCCTCTCTTTCTCCCCTCCTTCCCCTCTCTGAAAAAAAATAAACAAATGTTTATTTTATAGAACAGTTGTCACATGAGAAATCATTGGGATATAAGCTTCTATTGTATTTTTTTATAATTTATTATTATTTATGTAGTTTTTCTATTTTTGGATATAATTTATAATATGCCTAATTAAGAAATTCAAATAACACATAATTTAGAAATAAATATACAAATGTTGGTGTCAGTGATTACATATTTAAATAATGGATTTTCTGTCTGGAAATCTATCCATTGAAGACAATGGGGTTTTACAACCTTCTGCTATGATGGTATTTCAGTCAATCTCTCCTTTTATGTCCATCAAAATTTACTTTACATATTTAGGCACTCCTATGTTGGCTGTGTAAATATTTACTAGGGTTATATCCTCTTGTTGGACTGTTCCCTTTATCATTATGTAGTGTCCTTCTTTGTCCCTTACTATAGCTTTGGTTTTAAGATCTATTTTGTCAGATATAAGTAGCTACCCCAGCTTTTTGTTTCCTTTCTATTTGCATGAACTATCTTTCTCCAACTCTTTACTTTCAGTCTGTGTGTATTTTTTGATCTGAGATGGGTCTCTTAGAGACAGCATATATATGGGTCTTTTTTCTTATCCATTCAGCTAACCTATGTCTTTTGGTTGGAGCATTTAGCCATTTACATTTAAGGTAATTATTTCATTTTATTTTTTATTGTTGTTCAAGTACAGTTGTCTCCATTTTCACCCCACCACACCCCCACCCACCCCACCTATCCCTGCCTCCCACCCTCGAGTCTACCCTAAGGTGATTATTGATAGATACGTATTTATAGCCATTTTTTAAATAACTATTTTCCTCTGTTTTTCTTTTTCTTCTCCTCCTCCTCTTCCTTCTCCTTTAACATTTGTTGCAGTACTGGGTTGATGTTAACAAAATCTTTTAGCTTTTTCTTGTCTAGGAAACTCTTTATTTCTCCTTCAATTTTCAATGATAGCCTTGCTGGGTACAGTAGTAGCCTTGTTTGTAGGTCCTTATTTTTCATCACCTTGAATATTTCATGACAATCTCTTCTGCCCTGAAATGTTTCTGTTGAGAAATCAGAAGACAGTCTAATCAGAGCTCCCATGTGGGTAACTACTTGCTTTTCTGTTGTGGCTTTTAGGATTTTTTCCTTGTCTTCAAACTTTGCCATTCTAATTATGATGTGTCTTGGTGTAGGCCTCTTTGGGTACATCTTGTGGACTCTCTGAGCTTCCTGAGCATGTGTGTTTTTTCATTTAATCAGACTAGGGAAGTTTTCTGTCATTATTTCTTCAAATAGGTTCTCAATTCCTTGCTCACTCTCTTCTCCTGGAATTTCCATGATACAGATGTTGCTATGCTTCATGTTGTCCCAGTTTCTAAAGTTTTCTTCATTGTTTTTAATTTTTTTTTCTTTTTGCTGCTCTGCCTGGGTGTTTTTTTCTACCTTGTCTTCCAAATCACTGATTCAGTCCTCTGCTTCATCTAAACTACTGTTTATTCCTTCCAGTGTTTTACATATTTCAGATATTGCATTCTTTATTTCTAACTGGTCCTTTCTTACGGTTTCCATGTCTTTTTTCATGCTGTTAAATATCCTTATAATCATTACTCTAAACTCTCTATCTGATAAATTGCTTGCCTTCATTTCATCTAGTTCTTTTGGAGAATTCTCTTGTACTTTCATTCGGGGCCTATTCCTTTTCCCTCCCATTTTGGCTGCTTCTTTGTATTTATTTCTATGTATTGGGTGGATCTGCAAAGGCTCTGGTGCAAACCTATATCAGATGCTGTCTGTGATTGGCCCTGGGCAACCTGTTTGGGGCTATCAGTGACCCACAGCTTGTGACTCCCTCTCCTGGGTCTGTTTGCATGCAGAAAGAACCAGGCTACACACCCAGACTGGCTTATACCAGCACCATGCCCAGGGGGAGGGTCAGCTAACATCTCAGAGTTCCCAGAGATCCACCTTAGTTGTTAAAGTTAATTGTAGATATAGCCTCAAGCTATACTCAGCACACCAATTTAAACTCCACAGGGTGGGACAGAGTAATTCCTGCAGGCAGGGCTATTGTGTCCCCTCAGGCTAATGCCACCTGGAGGGGAGTGTTCAGCCTGAGGATGGCCTCTGCCATATGGAGAATGACTCAGCACAGGGATCATTTTGGCTGTTCCTTCAGTTCTCTCCTCAGGGCCAGCAACCCCAGACTCTCCTCACATGTCTCTAGTCTACTCTGCCTTCCCTCTGCCAGAGGCCAGGGTAAGTGGCTGCAACGGAATTTTGTGTGTTGGCCCTTTAAGAAGTCTCTGGGTCTCCAGCCATCTCTCCCTGGAAGACAGAAACCATGCTGCTTTTCACAGCTGGATATTATCTGGGTTCCTTTCTTGGCTCTGGTTTGTAGGCTGGGGAGCCCAGCTTAGGGTTTAGAATGCACACGTCTCAAGAGGAACCCCCGAGCCACTGAAATATCCTTCCAGAACCTCAGCTGCCACCTGTGGAAGCCCAGCCAGCCCTTTTGCACCTCCTCTGCACTCTCTACCAGTCATGTTGTGTGAAGTGGTTCCTTCTGTCTGTCTTTGTTTATAAGGCTTCTCTCCAGGCAGTGTTCAGTTGGTTATTCAGGATGATTTTTCTACAATTTAGTTGTAATTCCAGTTTGGTCCTGGGAGGAGGTTTGTGCAGCTTCCACTTACTCCTCTGCCATTTTGGATCTCTCCTAAATAATAGACTATGCTTCAAAAATTTTTAGGGAACTGCTATCTAGGACTAGGACATTTTTTTAAAATGTATTTTTAAATTATAGTTGACATACGATATAATATTAGTTTTAGGTGTAGAACATGGTGATTAGACATTTATATACCTTGTGAGGTGACCAGTATGATAAGTCTAGTATCTGTCACCATACCTAGTTATTACCATATTATTAACTATTTCCTCTGCTGTACATTACATTCCTGTGACTTATTCTATAACTGGTAGTTTACACTTCTTAATCTCTTGCACCATTTTGTCTATCCTCCTACCTGTCCCATCTGCCATCCATGAGTTTATTTTCTGAATCTATGAGTTTGTTTCTGTTTTGGTTTTTTTTTTGGAGAGGGAGGAGTTATTTTGCTTTCTAGATTCCACATATAAATCTGTCTGATTAGTTTCACTTAGCACAATACCCTCTAGGTCCATTCATGTTGTCATAAATGGCAAGACTTTATTCATTTTATTGTTGAGTCATATTCCATTGTATATAAACATTTTTTAATCCGTTTACCTCTTAATGGACACCTAGGTTGCTTGCCTATTTTGGCTATTGAAAATAATGCTTCAGTGGACATAGGGGTGCATATATATTTTCAAAATAGTGCATTCAGTTTCTTTGGATAAATACTCATAAGTGGGATTGGTAAGTCATATAGTAGTTCTATTTTTAACTTTTTGAGGAATCGTCATACTGTTTCCCATAGTGGCCGCACCAATTTCCATTTTCGCCAATAGTGCACAAGGGTTCTCTTTTCTTCACATCCTTGCCAACACTTGTTAGTTCCTGTCTTTTTGATAATTGCCATTCTGACATGTATGAAGTGATATTTCATTCTGACATTAGGGGTGTTAACAATCTTTTCATGTACCTATTGGCCATCTGTATATCTTCTTTGAAATGTCTATTCAGCAACTCTGCCCATTTTTAAACCAGATTGTTTGATTTTTTGATTTTGAATTGTATGAGTTCATTACATATTTTGGATGTTTCAGATATATTATTTATAAATATCTTCTCTCATTCAGTAGGTTTCCCTTTTGTTTTATCGGTGGTTTCTTTCATGGTTCAAAACATTTTAGTTTCAGGTAGTCCCATTTGTTTAGTTTGATGTAGTCCCATTTGTTTATTTGTTTTTATCTTTTGGCACCTTTGCTCTAGCAGACATACCAAAAAAATATTGCTAGAACTGATGTCAAAGAGTTTAATGCCAAGGAGTTTTATGGTTTCATGTCTAACATTTAAGTCTTTATCCATTTTGGGTTTATTTTTGCATATGGTATAAGGAAGTGGTCTAGTTTCATTTTTTTAAATGTATCTGCCCAGTTTTCCCAACATCATTTATTAAGGAGATTGTCTTTACTCCACTGTAAGTTCTTGCCTCCTTTGTTTTAGATTAACTGACCATATAAGTGTGGATTCATATCTGGACTCTCTGTTCTGCTCCGTTCATCTATGTGTCTATTTTTGTGCCAGTATGATTATGTTTTGACTGGTATAGGTCAGTAGTATAGTTTGAAGTCAGGTAGTATGGTACCTCCAACTTTGTTCTTTTTACTCAAGATTGCTTTGGCCATTTGAGGTTTTTGTGGTTCCATATAAATTTTAGAATTATTTGTTCAAATTTTGTGAAAAATGCCATTGCTATTTTGATAGAGATTGCATTGAATCTGTAGATTGCTTTGGGTGGGATGGACATTCTAATGATGTTAATTCTTTCAATCCATGAGCATGATTTATCCTAGTATCTTTTTGTGACTTCTTCAGTTTCTTCCTTTAATGTCTTATAGTTTTCAGAGTACAGGTCTATCACTCCTTTGTTTAATTTATTTCTAGGTGTTTTAATCTGTTTTGATGCAATTGTAAATGGAGTTGTTCTCTTAACTTCTCTTTCTGACAGTTTTTTAGTGTATAGAAATGTAACAGATTTATGAATATTAATTTTGTACCCTGTAACTTTACTAAAAAAATTTATTCGTTGGAATAGTTACTTGGTGGAATCTTTAGGATTTTCTATGTACAGTATCATGTTACCTGCAAAGAATGACAGTTTTGCTTCTTCCTTTCCAATTTATTTTTTTGTCTGATTGCTGTACCTAAGAATTCCAACACTATGCGGAGTAACAGTGCTGAGGGTGAGCATCCTTGTCTTGTCATCTTTTCACCATTGCACATAGTGTCAAATGTGGGCTTGTCATATATGGCCTTTATTATGTTCGGGTATGTTTCCTTTATCCCCACTTGTTGAGAGTTTTTATCGTAAATGAATGTTGAATTTTGTCAAATGCTTTTTCTGAATCTATTGAGATGATCATATGATTTTTATTCTTATTTTGTTTATGCTGTATAGTATGTTGACTGATTTGCTGATATTTAACTATCCTTGAATCCCTTGAAAAAGTCCCACGTGGCCATGGTGTATGATCTGTTTAATGTATGGCTGAATTCAGTATACTATTATTTTGTTGAGGATTTTTGTATCTGTGTTCATCAAATATATTGGTCTATAATTTCTTTGTAGTGTTTTTGTCTGGCTTTAGTATCAGGGTAATGCTGGCCTTGTAAAATGAGTTTGGAAGCTTTTCCTCCAGTTGAATTTTTAAAAGAGTTTGAGAAGTATAGGTATTAATTCTTTGAATGGTTGTCTTCTGGTTCTGGACTTTTGTTTGTTGGCAGTTTTGTGATTATTGATCTAATTTCATGACTAGTAATCATTCTTTTTGGATTTCCTATTTTTTTTTTTTTTATTTTGAAAGATGAACAGGGATGCTACTAGAGGGCTTTTTTTTTTTTTTTTTTAAAGATTTTATTTCTTTATTTTCAGAGAGAGGAGAAGGGAGGGAGAAAGAACAATGTATAGTTGCCTCTCACATGGCCCCCACTGGGGACCTGGCCCGCAACCCAGGCATGTGCCCCGACTGGGAATCGAACCGGGACCCTCTGGTTCCCAGTCCGCGCTCAATCCACTGAGCTACACCAGCCGGGCTGGATTTCCTATTTTTTTTTCCTGATTCAGTCTTGGCATATTTGATGTTTCTAGAAATTTATTCACTTCTTCTAAGTTGTCCGATTTGTTGGCATGTAATCGTTCATAGTATTCTCTCATGCTTCTTTGAATGTCTGTGATATTGGTTGTAACTATTCCTTTTCCTTTTTTATTGTTTTTGTCCACTACCATTTAGTCCCCTTATACCCTCCCTTTCCCCCACAATCACCATACTGTTGTCCACGTCCATGTCCACGTCCTCTTTCTTTTCTGATTACATTTATTCAGGGTCCTCTCTTTTTTCTTAATAAGTCTGGCTTATCAACGTCATTGATCTTTTCAAAGAATCAGCTATTAGCTTCATTGATCTTTTTTATTGTTTTTTCTGTCTACTTTATTTCTGCTCTGATCTTTATTATTTTCTTCCTTCTAGTCAATTTGGGCTTTGTTCGTGTTCTACTACTTCCTTTAAGTGTAAAGTTAGATTGTTCTGTAAATAAATATTGTCTTTTTGACCTAATGTGTTATTTAAGGCCACTGTTATCTTGTGGATTTTCAGTCAAGATGATCTATATTGATGTAAGTAGGATGTTAAAGTCTCCTACTGTTATTGTATTGGTGTCAATCTCTCCTTTTATTTCCATTAATATTTGCTATATGTATTTAGGTTCTCCTACATTGAGTGTGTAGCTGTTTATAAGTATTACATCCTCTTGTTGATTTTTTAAAATCGTTATGTAATGCCCTTGGTTGTCTCTTGTTAAAGTCTTTGTTTTATAGTCTACTTTGTCTGAAATAAGTATCAATTACCCCAGCTTTCTTTTTGTTTCCATTGCATGAAATATCTCTTTCCATCTCTTCATTTTCAAGCTTCATGTGTCTTTCTATCTGAAGTGGGTATCTTGTAGGTACCATATGCACAAGTCTTGTTTTTTTCCATCCTTTGAGCCACTCTATGTCTTTTGATTGGAGCATTTAGTCCACTTACATTGAAGTAGTTATTGATAGGTATGCATTTATTGCCATTTTATTTGCTTTTGTAGTCCTCTATTCTTTTCTTCTCCTCTGTTTTCTTGTACATTAATGACATTTTTGTGTGATTTTCTTGGGTTTCTTTCTCTTTATTTTTTGTGTATCTATTATAGGATTTCAGTTTGTGGTTACCATGTGATTTGTCTATAACGAGCTTTGTTTATAGCAGTCTATTTGAGCTGATGGTTGTTAAGTTCAAATGCATTCTAAAAGCACTTCATTTTCTACTCACAACCCCACGTTTATGTTAACAATATCATATTTTACACTTGTGTGTGCATATCCCTTAATTTATTACTGTGGTTACAAATGGTCTTACTACTTTTCCCTTTTAACCTTCTTTTTAGCTTTATAATTGGTTGATTCACTACTTTTACTAAATGTTTGCCTTTATCAGTGACATTTTTTCTTTTCTATATTTTATTATTTTCAGTTTTGGCCTTTTCTTTTCCCCTTAAAAATGTTCCTTTGAAATTTCTGGTAGTGCTGGTTTAGTGGTGATGAAATTCTTCAGCTTTTGCTTGTCTGGGGAACTATCTCTCTTTCAATTCTGCTCTATAGTTTTGCTTGGTGGAATGTTCTTGGCTTTCTCCTTTTATCACTTTGAATATGTTGTGCCATTCCCTTTTGTCCTGCAAAGTTTCTGCTGAAAATCTGATAGTCTTATGGGGACTCCCTAGTGTATAACTGCTTTTCTCTTACTGCATTCAAGATTCTCTCTTTATCTTTAACTTGTGGCTTTTTATTATGATATGTCTTGGTGTGGGTCTCTTTGAATTCATTCTGTTTGAGACTCTCTGTGCTTCTTGGACTTGGATGTCTGTTTCCTTCACCAGGCTAGAGAAATTTTCAGCCTTTATTTCTTCAACTATGTTTTCTGCCCCTTCCTCTCTCTCTTCTCTTGGGGTTCCTATGATGCAAATGTAGTTATGCTTGATGTTTTCCCAGAGGTGCTTTAAACTATCTTTATGTTTTTAATTTCTTTTTCTTTTTGCTCTTCCAACTGGGTTTTTTCACTACCTTTTCTTCATGATTGATAATTTATTCTTCTGCCTGATCTAATAAGATATTGAATTACTCTAGTGTTTTTTTTTTTAATTTTAGTTATTGTGTTCTTCAATTCTGATTGGCTCCTTTTTATTTTTCGTGTCTTTGATGAAGTTCTCACTGAGTTCATCTATTCTCTCCCAATTTCATTGTGTACCTTTATAAACATTTTTTTGAACCTTTTGTAGATTGCTTGCCTCTGTTTTGTTCAGTTCTTTTTCTGTGGTTTTGTCCTTTAATTTGGAACATACTCCTCCATCTCCTTATTTTGGCTATCTCTCTGTGGTTGTTTGTGTGTATTAGATAGCGCTGCTAAACTCCAGGTCTTGAAAGAGAGGTCTTATATAGAAGGTGTCTTATGGGACATAGTGGCCCAATCCTCTCTGGTCACCCAAGCCAGGTGTTCCACAGGAGTTCCCTGAGTTGATTGTGTGTGCCCTCCTGTAGTACTTGGGCTGTCATTGCTGCAGGCACAGTAATAGGTGAATTTGATCCTCAGGCTGAGTGACTGTGAGAACTGACCTTGATGAGTATGGATGATCTGGTATGTGGGGGCTGGCCCTATGGAGCAGGAATCTCTTTGGCAGGACTCTGGGGTCAATTGAGGTTGCCCCTTGGGTGTGTTGATTGGGGAGCTACTTGGGGGTAGCTCTGGTGTAGTTGCCACTTATGTTGGGCTTGTGACCACTTGGGAGAGGTTATGAAGTGAACCAAGGTGGGACTGGGGACTCTTGGGAAAGTTTGCAATACAAGCCAAGGCTTACTGTCACCTATGCTGAAATTGAGAGCATTTGGAAAAGACTGAAATGCCAACTGAGGCCAGCTGCCCCCTATCCTGTGCTTGGGAGCACTTGGAAAGGGCTGTGATGCAAAAGAAGTGAGCTGCTGCTTATGTTGGGCTTGAGGGCATTTGGAAAAGACTGTGATGCAAGCCGAAGCTGAGCACGATTTTTATGGAGGGTCTGGAGTCACTTAGAAGGAGCTCTAGCAGGGCCTAGCAGAGTAGGTGAGGTGGAATCTCAGGGAAACACCGGGGAGGGGGGTTACAGTGGTAGCAGGTTAATGGAGAGTAACTGATTTGGTTCCTGCTGCACCTGGCTAGCCAGGTTGAAGCACAAAAAAACAAAAAACAAAGGAACAGCAGCATACAACAGTGTTTCCATCCTCAGAAAGAGTTTAGGCCCTTGTCCTAATGTTAAAAAATTTAATTCCTCCCTATATGACCTAGGAGCTTCTTGAGCTGCTGCCTCCACCCTGGAATGTGAAACAAGTGAGTTTGTACATGAGCCCTTTAAGAACAGCATCTCCCATAGCCCTTCATCTCTCCTGGACTTGATCCTAGCTAGTTCACAAAATTAGATATTACAGGGACTCCTCTTCCGGGCATTGGTGCTTGGGATTGGGAGGTCTGGTGTGGGGCTTGGACCCCTTGTTCCCCAGAGGACACCACTGTGGTTCAGATATCCCTCCGTTTGTGAGCCATCACGCCGGGTGTGAGTCCTGACCAGAGTTTGTACCTTCCTCCCAATCTGTCTTGATGTGTCTTTTTTATATCCTTAGTTACAGGAATTCTGTTCTGGTGGTTCTCAATAATAGTTGTTCTATCTATTTAGTTGTAATTTTGATGTGTTTGTAAGAGGAGGTGAGTTCAGAAGCTATCTACTCCATCATCATGATCCTGCTATGACATACTTGAAGGAAGAAATTTTATCTTATTTTATTTTTATTTATTAATTTTTTTGTGACTGCTTGTACCCAGCATGGTTCGTGTGTGCTGTTATTTGGTATAATGGTGCACAAAAACAGTTTATGGAAACAAATACAAACCCACGGTTCTCAAGCTCAGATAGGCAGGGGATTAATAGTAATAGATCAGTGTGGTTTCTACATCAACTATGGGGGGGACCCAAAAAACTGGAATTTATTTATAAAAATTTGTATATTTATTCTTACATGTTTAAACTTCAGTCACTTTCAAAGTACTCTCCATTTGATGCAATACACCTGTTGGGATGTTTTTTCCACTGCTCAAAACAGTGTTTGAACTCATTGATTTTGATGCCTTTTACTGCTTCTGCTGTTTTTTGTTTCACCTCTTCTACATTGGCAAAACTTCATCCAGGGACGGATCAAAACTTCTACATTGGCAGGACTTTCTTCATCCAGGGAAACAAACAAACAAAAAAACATAGCTAGGGGCAAGATCAGGTAAATAGGGAGGGTGGGGCACAGGGGTCATGCTGTTTTTGGTCAAAAACTGCTAAACACTCAGAGCAGTGTGGGCAAGTGTGCTCATAAATCACGCATCATGAAATGGGCAAACACATTGAAAGAGTCTTCAGAAACAAATTACTGAAGCTGAGTGCAGCCTCTCACAACAACACCAGCTGGCACACTGATACAAATAGTTTCCCAGAATACTAACCTAGTGGGGGAGGCCTATACTACAAGGGGCCCCTCTCCAGAAGATAATTCTAATATTTTTGGGTCCCCCCTCATATTTTTGAGAACCTCCTCTCTACCTTCCTCAGATTAATTTAAGAGGTGGTTCACAGTGGGTGTCTACTAGGCCCTCCAAATGCTGTCTTGCCTCTAACCCGGCTTGAAGATCTCTTGATACCTCTGCCACCTGTACTGATTCCAACAGTGACCCAACGATCTGTGTGCTTACAAGCCCTCCAAATGATTCTAATGTTTGCTGAAGTTTGAGAACCCCTGCTCCAGGTTTTCTGAGGAGCTTCTCTACCTGCTGTATGCTCCTAGAGCTCTGGCCAGCAGGTATAACCCTGGTCTTCCTGCTCCCCTACCCTCAACACCAGGTTTTAGGGGCCAAGATAGGTCTGCTATATAATCCCTGGGTTCAGCTTGGCTCTCCAAAAAAAAAAAAAAAAAAAAGAATATTGGACCAAGACTCAAAATAGGATGTTGGCACTTAGTACTGGAGAAAGGGGATTTAGGAATTTAGCATGTTGAGAGGGAAGAGGCAAAGGAAAACATGTTCCCAGATTTCTTACCCTCCTTCTGCCACGGCTCATTTTATATAGAAGAACAGCCTAGTGGTATGATTCAAAGATATCCCGTCCTCGGCCTACCACATCAACCTTTTACAAATGGTTATTTCTATTTCAATTTCAGTGGCTAAGGTTAATAAAGAGTTGATTTCACTCACTAGGGTTAATAAAGACTAAAGAACATGGGGTTAGGGCAGTCAAGCCACTACGTGATTTAAATTTAGTCGGATTGATTACTTAACGCCATCCTGAGATTCTGGAAGAGTGAGTGTTCAATAGATGGGTGAGGGCTTGGGGCACACTTCAGACAAGTCTGGACTGGGAAGGCCCCGTGTGCAGCAGAATGAGATCACGGGGATCTCTGTTTTACAATTTCGGTGGAAGGCATAGGTGAGGAACACAGGTGGGAAAACAAGAAAGGTACCTGAAGGAGGGAGGTAAAGCAGGTCAGAGAAAGACAACAGATAGATTTGTACTTCTCCCTCTTTTCAAAAGCTCCTCATCAGCCGCCTCTCAGAGGCCTCACGCAATAATTCATTGTTGGAAAGTCCCTGAGCTCTGGTTGCTTCCAGGCCCCAGGTATGAGTCTTATTTCTTGCTTTTCTTTCTCAAGCTAGAGCAGGAACAATAGCGGTGTGATTTAAAGGAAAACTGCTTTACTAACTCTATTGCTTGAAAGTCCTGTAGTACTTTATGGCTTATAAAACTGACCAGTATTATATTTCACAGTTAAGACACCCTATAACACTCAAGGACATAATAATTCTAATACTTTATTTCTTTATGACTGAATTCAACTTTGCGTTTTAGTGACTACCTCTTCTATACTCCTTCCCTCCTATCCCCACCTGAAAGAACGTAACATGGATACTTCCTGGTAAGTTCAATTTTATCTGGTAATTTTTTTCCAGATAAACTCAATACTTTTAGATCAGTCCTAAAACAAATCAGAATTCCATTTCAGTCTTTTCTTTCTCTCCTCCCAAGCTATTGACTTCATTTTGGGAGTGTCGCACAAAAACTGTGCTTCATCCCTGGGGAGTGGGCAGTGAGGGGGGAGGTGTGCTGACATGCCCAGGCTGTAACGGGGAGGGGGGGCACCTCCGATATCTGCCCTCCTGCCATCAGGACTGGCCACATAATTTAGGGGCCTGTGCGTAAGGGAAATGTGGGGCCTCCAGTTAAAAAATAATTAAGAATTTCAAGAGAGCAACAGCAGAGCGTTAAACTGAGAGTGGGGCTCTGTGCACAGGCTGCGCACCTGTGAAGCTGGTCCTACCTGTGCTCTCTGCTGTCATCTCCCAGCCTGGTTCCTGGTGGGAGCTATGGCCAGGGCTCTTTGGGGGAAGTGCCCTCTGTCTCCAGCTGTCTTGGAACCCTACCACAACTCTCACAGGTGCTGCGCCTTCCATTTCTCCCTACTTTGTGGGGCCCGCTTTCTGCCCTGGTGACTCTTGTACGAGTGTGCCAGCCATCTTTCCTAGCTACCTTGCACTCTTGCTGGGCCCTTGACCTCTTCTGGGTCTCCTTCATAGACTTGGTGGACAGCAGTCTCTTTCACCCTCTTTGTACAGACACGTGCTACTAAGTCTGTTGTTTGTCTGCACAGCCTGTGGCGTAACTAATGCCAGTGGAAATCCTCTGAAATTTTTGCATGTCAGGTTCTTCCACCGTAGGTCCTTCAAACTTTGTGAAGAAGCCCTTTGTATTTATATCCTCTCTCAACTTATCTGGAAGAGAAAAACAGGATAGGTGGATAGATAGCATAGCTATTACATAAACGTTTTCCTCATTTTTTTCTTCTTTCATTTTCAACTATTTTTCTAATTTCTGTAAACTGGGAGAGGGAGTGGGAATGGCAAAAACCATTTCCATTTCTGCCCCAGTTTATAGAAATTAGAAAAATGGCTGGAAATAATGGTCTAAATCAGGCTTGGCAAACTAAGGGTGAGGAGTCAAACCCAGCCACACCCATCCGTTTATATATTGTCTGTGGCTGCTTTCATGCCACAACAACAGAGTTGAGTAGATGCAGCAGAGACCACAGGACTGGCAGAGTCCAAAATATTAAATATTTACTCCTTTACAGAAAAATTTTTCTGACCCCTGTGTTAGACAGTCACGGTTGAAAATGAAGTGTCTTTGTCTCTGGTGGTACCTGTATTGGGATGTTGAGTGGCGTTTGATGACCTCATAGTTAATCTGTCACAAATGAATGCTTTCTGCATCACTACTGCTGGTAAATACTTTTCCATACGTAGAGAGAGCAGAACAGGCATTATGATTTCACATACATGCAGTAGGTAGGACAGGCATTATTCTCATTTTACAATGAAAAAACTATGCATTGGAGAGGTTAGGTAACTTGTCCTGGATTATAGGAGAAGTGAGTGTGGGTTAGGCCCAGCTCTCTTGAATCCTTGGAGTTAATGGCAAACAGTTCCAGGAGGATTCGGCATGTGAGGAGAACAGATGCTGAGGGTTTTGATGCCTGAGCTTGTGGACCACCTTGAGGTCGACTGTGGGGCTGGGTGGTATGCTGAGGGGGAACGACTAGAGGGTGGAGAAGAGAGGTGGCTATGGATCATTATGTGTTAGAAAAAAGTTATTCCAAAAGTGGTGACTCATTTTCTTACATATTTCCTGCCCACACACTGAGTCTGGAACTTGGGCATTGTGGTAGCATGACATTTTAGATAAATTAAATTCCCAATGCACCTTAATTAGCTAACCTCAAAGTTCTCCTCTTTACTGTTTTTGCCAGCTTTGTAGTCATAGCAACTAAATTTATGAAGGTTTGTTGATTGACATAGAATTCATGGCCTCTTCACACGGTATCAGGGTGAGAAGCATCTGTAAACATCAGATGAACATGTTTGATGACCATGTGGCTTCGGTTGCTTTCACCGAATGCGTTTCAATAGGAATAATTTTTACTTTTCTCCTTGCTTAGTCATAAAGTAGCTATGCTCTGTTTTTAATTTAGGCTCCCCATACTCTGATCTAATCCAAGGGGTGCTCAGGGACAGTTAGAAAAGACAGAAGTCAGGGGGAGTTCAAAACAGACACAACCCATGATCCCATATGTTACAATTGATTTTAAGTTGTTCTTTCGTGTTAAGAAATGGCCCAGAGATTTGAAAGAAAAGGCATTAGAGGACACCTGAATAAGTTGGCGTCTGTGCAGGCACTTGGAATGCGTGAGGCCGTCGACGGCGCACGGGTCTGCGCAGCGTTTCATTTTCTCCCTCTCGGTATTAGGCACGGGGACCCGCCACACCGATGCACACCTTTCCCCTCGGGGGGATTAACCCATCTTGTTAACATCCACCAGCAATTGTGATTTGCGTCATATTTCTTGAAAATACATTAAAATTATTTGAGAACATTTGCTACATAAAGACAAACATTTTTTCTAACAGGATTTTTTTTTTTTGCAATTGGCTTACTAAAATAATCAGCTTCTGCACAAACTAGAATTTTCCTAATTAAAAAAAAAATCAGTTTACATCCAATAGGATGAAGTTGTTATGTTTCTGGAGTCTTAGTGACTTTGCCAATTCCAAAACAGTCCAAAGTCAGAAGCGCAATGGCAAAGTTTCTCTTCAGCCCCTCTGCAAACCTCAAGCACTGAGAAGTGTGAGGGGAGCAGTGGGGCAGAAAATGTGGCCTTAGAAGAATACAGTATTGCACAAGTAGAAATTAGAGGGGAAAATGTACTGGAATGGTAGGATTCCATGGTAATCATTGTTATTTGCGACCGTTTGTTGGATACTAGACTCTGCGACTAAACTTATTTCAGCCCCGCTAAAGGGTGGGTGGCTGCGAATTCGTTTGTACGGCAGTAGGTTCTCATCTGGTAGCGAAAGCTTCCATTCAGATTTCTCCACTCACACAGAAAATCCAACCTTCTAGTGCAGGCTTCCCAGGTGCTGGCCATATTGTTTTGGACAAATGTCTAAATCTCTCTAAGCCTCACTTGCCTTATCTTCATAAGGAGAATAATTATAGTACCTGCTTTGTAGATTGTTATTAGAATTTCTGGAAAGGATATTATAGATATGTATATTTAACCCCATGCTCAGAGCATACTAAGCTCTCTAGTAAATGTCAGCTACTTTTATTTTGAATAAAGGTAATATTTAAGAATAATTGATCAAATATATACTGCCTGAGATAAAGTCTAAAGTGTTTGTCTTTCTGGCTACAGATAAGTCTCTTTTGTTAGTGGAAGGGAAATGACTGATTTTTATATAATTCTAGGGCTGGGCCTTTTTAGAAGTGATGAAATACAGGAAGGAAATCTAGTCCTGGCTAATCAGAAATCTGTTAATTTTCCATAGATGTTCTTTTTGTCAGATGATAAAACAAATATTTACAACTAATTAAATTAAGTGATGACATTCTTCAGAGGCCCACAGGTACTATTAAAATGTCTGGAAAAAATTATATTACTCAAGTAAAAAGAATGTAGGTAAAATTTATTAGAAAACTGAAATTTGAGGGCCTTACTCTTTTTATGTAATCAGTGACTACAGATTATATACTATATTTAGTGTAAAAGTGACATCAGAATTACAATAATACAGTATTATAAATAAAACAATATTTGAAATGCACTTGAGGTTAAAGGATGAGTCATTGATGTTGAAAGTGCCAGAAAAAAGTTGTCATGTTGTCATTACTTTATTAAATGTGACATTATAGACGGTTAACTGCTTTTTTCTGTATTACAATGGACACTAGCCTTATTTTTGCAAGGAAGGGAAAAAGAAAGAAACACTACATTATATATGTTAGAAGTGATACTCTTTTTATCGAAATGTTGGTAGGAGAGGTCACTCTATTTTCCATTCAAAGTTTTAAAATCCTCAAATGGTACATTTATTTAGACTCAGGTATCTTACTTAAAAAGATTCCTTATTTCATGGTAGTTCCCTGATCTATTCTCTTGTGGGTTTTTTTTTTTTTTTTCTATAATCTTTTCCAGGTCTGCTGTTATCTTTCTTGAAGGATATTAAAGAGAATTTCATAAAATATTTCACAATGGTATTAGACTAGGGTAGAATAATATTTTTTAAAATATTTTATTTATTTATTTTTAGAGAGAGGGGAAGATAGGGAGGAAGAGAGGGAGAGAAACATCAGTGTGTGGTTGCCTCTCACACTGCCCCCTGCTGCCCCCACTGGGGATCTGGCCCGTAACCTAGGCATGTGCCCTGACTGGGAATCAAACCAGCGACCCTTCAGTTCTCAGACCGGCATTCTGTCCACTGGGTCATACCAGCCAGGCAAGGTAGAATAATGTTTTTATTTTGCTGCAGTTATAATATTTTTCTTGAGCTTTTGATTACAACATCACTGCAGTGACTTCAAGAAAATCCCCTTTCTTGAATTTTAACATTCATGAAATTATTTGGAAAACTTTCAGTTGGTCTGAATAGATCTGTCCTAGTGGAATGAAAATGCCTTAAGTAAAAAAAAATTCTGGTTATTTTGAGGATTTTATGAAAATATAAGATAATGAAAATCAAAAAAATCACTTAACATGGTTTGTTCCATAAGTAGGGTGAAGAAAATGTTTTAAAAATTGTAAAGGATGCCCTGACTGGTGAGGTTCAGTTGGTTGTGCATCATTCTGCAAAGCAAAAGGTTAATGGTTTGTATTTTCTCTCTCTTTTTTAAAGGTTTTATTTATTTGTTTTTAGAGAAAGAGGAGAAGGGAGGGAGAAAGAGAAGGAGAGAAACATCAATGTGTGGTTGCCTCTTGTGCACCCCTTACTGGGGACCTGACCAACAACCCAGGCATGTGCCTTAATGGGAATGGAATTGGTGACCCTGTGGTTTGCAGACTGGCGCTCAACTGACTGACCCACACTAGCCAGGCCTGGGTTTGTATTTTCTCTGTCCTATCTAAAGTCTTTGTCTAACCCAAGGTTTTCTCCCAGCCCTGACTAGCATGGCTCAATAGGTTGGCATCTTCCTGCAAGGCTAAGGCTCTCAGAGCAGGGCATGTGCCTGGATTGCGGTATGGTCCCCAGTTGAGGTGCATAAGAGAGGCAACCGATCCATGTTTCTCTCTTGCATTGATGTTTCTCTCCCTCTCTTTCTCCTTCCTTTCTTTCTCTCTGAAAACAAACAAATAAATAATATCTTTTAAAAATTGTAATGGAAATTTAAGTGCAGACTTAGTAACTAGTAACACTTATGAACAATCTTTGCTATTAGAATGAGTAATAATCTCATGAGAAATGCTTGAACATTTCATGAGTTGGGATATTTATAACTAGACTTACCCAAGTAAATAAAATATGCAGAGGAAATAATCTGGCATTAATAGAGAAGGAACTAGTTGATTTGATTGGTCTTTTGCGTCTTAAAACTCACATAAAACTAGAGCAGATGTTTTCCTTTGCCTTTAGTTTTGGGTGCTTTGGGTATTGTCATTTATGTCTCAAAGGAAGAATGAGGACAGCTCCATGCTAATGTTCTGGAAGCCTCACTTGCAGCAGGCCTTTTGCCAGGCCACACTGTCAAAAGTAGGCTTTTCTGTAGCTGTGTGCTTTCCTTTTCACCAGATACTATAATTATTCTTTATAATTCTATAAAGTAATTTAAAAATAGAAATTATGGAAATAAAATTATTGTCACATTTCACCCTATGCACTAGATACATTCTTGAAAAACTATATAGATAAAATAAAACCAGGGACAGACAGGAGTTGAATACTTGAGAAGCATAGGAGAGCTGCCAGAACCTAATTTACACAGAAAAGGTTTTGTTGGTGGTAGGAATGGGGGTATTGTGACCCACGTTGAACCATAACATGAAAAGACACATCTGAAATGAGGCAAGAGCAGGGGTGAACATACTGCGGAAAGTTCAAGGTCACAATTTGCAGGAACTAATGAAGATGGGAACTAGATTGGGTGTTTAATTGCTGTAGACTTCTTTCTTTATCCTTTTCTTTTCAGTTGTTCAAATGCTCTAGAAATACTTGTTAGTTCGGCAAAAATGATCCAATGTCTTTATAAACATTTTCTGATTCCTAGGATGCTATTCATCGACAGTGTGATGTGGTTATTGCCCAGCTTCTGGGGGGAAACAGAAGAGAGGTGACCGCTCAGGAAAGAGGGAGAGTTGGGATAACATTTGGTCTTTCTTTTCTTCATACCTTAGTCAGCAAATTCTATGCAAAATGTTGCTAACTAATCACTACAAAAGAAAAAGTAAGTGTATTTCATGAACTATGTTAGGATAGTTTGCTTATTAAAGAGAAGAATCTGTGCCCCCAATTACATTGATTAAAAATAAGATTGCAGCCCTGGCCAGGTGGCTCGGTCGGTTAGAGCATCGTCCCGTACACTAAAAGGCTGCAGGTTTGATCCTCAGCTTGGGGGTGTACAGGAGGCAACTAATCGATGTTTCTCTCTCACATCGATGTTTCTCTCTTTCTGAAATCAATAAACATATCCTTTTATGTGAGGATTAAAAAAAAAGATTACAAATCTGATGTGAATCTTCAGTTTATTTAAGCCACTTTTGTGAGAACTTTCTTTGAAGGATAGGCACTAAGGTGAAGCAAAGACACTCTTGGCTTCTTTGAGAAAGTGTATTATCTATACGTCCCAAACTTGCAGCCATATGATCAACTATTCAGAAGCTGATGGAGTGCCAAATGCCCTTTCTGTTACTTGTCTGCCTCTCCTGTAAGCACAATGGATAGGATTTGGCCTACTCTGATTAAAAGTTTATTATTGTTCAGCTCTAGAGCTTTTTACACAATAAGTCTGTGATGGTCCCTGTTCAGATTTTGCATCCTGTTTTTATACCTGCTTCCTTAATAATTGACCAGGTTCCTTCTCAGGATGATTTTTTAATGATTCATCATTTTACAAGTTCTGCAGTAGGTTAGTGATTTTAGAAAATGTATTTTCACTTAGCAAACTATTTTCTGTTGCTGTGTGAATTTTGCAGAGTGTCTATGGAGGAAAATTTAAGGATTTCTCCAACTCTGTAGTGTGAAGTGAAAAAACGTTGCCTTCGTAAGCAATTGTAAATTTCTCTGTATCATCTGATTTACAGGGTGTACTTCTCCCTTTCAATTTGCATGTGTTTAAGAACTTAGGGGAAAGCCCTATAGTAAGGAGGGATTTGGAATCAGACTTCGGTTCAAATTCTGTATATTCTATTCACTAGGAGTAGCTGTGTAATCCAGAAAAATATATTTAATCTCTTTAAACCTAGTGTCCTCATCTGTGAAACTGAGAATAACAGCACCTACTCCATAGGGTTGATGTGAAAATTGATTTAAATGAGATGCTGTATGTAGAATGCCTAGCACACTGTGTATCACTTAAGAAACAGGAAGTGAGAGCTGCTATAACAAGGAAGGGTATGAATGTCACTAAATGTGAGACATGGGAGTTCATTGTCATCTGGACATTTTCTCCTTACAAAATAGAATAAAGTGTTTTAATGTGGATATTACTGATGGCAGACTTGGTTACACTATTGAGAAATTATGTTTTTCTCCCTCTTACATGTTCCCTAATTCCTTCCTAAAGCATTTATTGACTAGTTTGTTGTCTCTGAGCACTTTTGCATTCCTGAGATAAAACAGGTGCTTAGTGCTGATTTAGGGGTAGAAATAAAGATGGTAGACCTTACTTGGCTTACCAAAAATGGACTAACATCCACATGCCCAGGTCAGAGGAAAAGCAACTGATGGGAAATTTCAGCAGCATGGAGGAAAATTATTTCCTAAGACATCAACATTATGTCTCTAGCACATGAAATCTGCCATGAGCCAGAGTAAATTGAGGTGGAAGAGAGAGAATAAGAAACTCAAGCTTTTGACCTGATGAAATAAAGTTAGAGAACTCTAAAGTGTGTTTTTATGTAATTAATTAATTAATTCAGTAATTAATGTTTATTAATTAATTTTGTAAAACCTATTAATGCTACAAAATTTATTTTAAAATATTAATATGAGACTGAAATTTTTAGAAAGAACTAAATATAAAGGGAGTTGATACTAAGAAAATACCACTTTCTGCATGTTTGCAATTAAAACTACAATTGATTACATAAATGCACATAGCATGCATATAGTTACGCATTTGTACTAAGAATATCCTAGTGCTGTAGTTACTTTAAAAGATACAGAAAATCCAGGGAAATAAAACTTAAATAAATGCTACAGTCAAATACAAATTCTGTGTATGATTAAGGCTAAGAATAATTAAGTTTAATACATCATGCCTCACTTCCTGTGCTTTGAGAACTATTGTCTGGAATTTCTATTAATTCGTGATCTAAATTGAAGTTGTCAAATCAATATTTGATATACCATTCCAGAGAGCCTTAAGATCTTGTAGAGAAAGTTACTTCAGATAAAAGGAATTCACATGTGGTACGGAGTTATAGGGAGCCACAATTCAATTTGGGAAGCCCATGTGTCTTAGTTGTGATGTGTAACAGGTCAAAAGCTAAATTCAAAACTTTCTATTCATCACCTCTTTCTTTCTTTCTTTTTTTTTTTTTTTTTGGCTTGGAGCTGCAGTCAGCCCACTCTGCCCACAAACAAGCTGTGATGAAATACAGTAGGTTTGCTCTGAAGTGCTCTGGTTTCCATTAAAAGAAACATGTATCTATTCTTTGTTCATCAGTGAAGCACAAAAGATGCTCTAAAATTCCAAGAACAAATCACTGAGTTACCCAGAAAACCAGGGCCAGTGCGAGGCCCGCGTCTCCTGTTTACGCTGTTCGCAGCCAGGGTGCTGCAGAAAGTTCACACACACAATGGGAGAGTTGAGTTCAAAAACAGAGCGTGATTGTAGATTTCAAGAGTCGTTGGAAGAATTGACTCTTTGCTATCTAAAAGGAAACACCACACCATATTTATTTTTCTATTATAAACCTATACTGTTTTGAAAAGCTTTCCTTAGTTTTTTGAGTATGATGGGTTCATAAAGGAAATTTACTTGCAGAAAATCTGGCTGCTTAGCTGTTCAGGAAAAGGACCATTTACACTGTTAGCTTTAAATAAGCCCACACACTAAGCTACTACATTTAAGAGTTTAGAGCAATTTTGTAGTACAGCTCCGAGGATATCAGAGCTCTCTTCGCTGCACTTTTGAATCTAGCTTTTGAGTTCAGTATGTTTGTATTAATAATACATCTGTTGGCCCAGCCCTTTCACTCAGAGACTGACAGATAATCTGTAAAACACTCATCATGGAATGACTCAAATGTGTTCCCCATGGACAAGTTCATTGCTGCTCTTTTTTCTTTATTTTACCCCAAAATATACTTTAAAAAATCTCTATTTTATAATTGATATTTTCTCCCAGTTCTTTGTGCTCTTGTTCTTATTCCTGTAAATGCCTGACAGAAAAAAAAAACTGATTTTGGAAAAAATGCTATGGAAAAATAGGGTTGCATATCACTAAATACTACACCACCCTCTTCCCTTTGCTTTTCCCTTTTCCTTTCTCCATTTCAAGCCTCCTCCACCCTTTACAGATTTCTTTGTACATTGTGAGTTCCATTTGAGCCCTGGCAGGGTTAGAGATTTGAATTTTCTGATGGACTTAGAATCACTTTTAAAAATAGGCTTTTTATTTTACAACAAATTCAGATTCACAGAATTGTTGCAAAGATAATAATGGGGGTTCTCAAATACCCCACACCCAGTTTCCTCTATAAATAACATCTTATATAGTATGATACATTTATTATAATTAATAAACCAATATTGATACATTATAACTGAATAAAGTTCCTAGTGTATTCATATTTCCTTGATTACCTCTAATGGCTTTTTACCACCCTAGGAAGCCATACTGCATTTAGTTGTCCTGTGTCGCTTGGCTCTGCTTAGCTAAGACAATTTTCAGATTTTCTTTGTTTTTGATTACCTTGATAAAGATTATTGGTCATGAATTTTGTAGAGTGTCTCTCAATTTGGATCTGTTTGATATTTTTCTCTTTATTAGAGTTGGGTAATGGTTTGAAGGAGGAAGATCACAAATTTATCACTTCCTGTCAAAGATACACATCATCAAAAATACATATCATTAAAGATACATACAAAGACTTAGCACTGTTGATGTTGACATTGATATTTAGCTTGAGATGTTCGTCACGTTCGAATCATATTTTCACTCCTTCTTGGAGACCATCAAAGCATTTTCCTGATGATTTTAATGACACGTTAATTAAAGCTATAAGGAATCTAACTGGGACCAATCTTTTGGTTTTTCTTTATTGGTCGAGTTGTAAAGCTGCAATAAGTTTTTAAGTAGTTAGAAAAACATAATTTCGTTGGTTTTAAAAACATCTCATCTTTTTTTGTGTTAGGTGGGAATGAGATCCAGAAACCAGGGTGGTGAAAGTTCATCCAACGGGCATCTCTCCTGCCCCAAATCCTCCATCATCAGCAATGTTGATGATAAAAGTCTCTCAGAAGATGCAAAAAAGAAGAACAAATCAAATAGAAAGGAGGAGGATGTCATGGCCTCAGGAACTATCAAACGACACCTAAAAGCATCTGGAGAAAGTGAAAAAAAGAATAAGAAATCCTTGGAGTTATCCAAAGAAGACCTCATCCAGCTACTCAGTATAATGGAAGGAGAGTTGCAGGTAGAGTCACATTTTCTCATCTATTGTGTTTCTCGTTACTAAGCTATAAAATAAGAGACTATGAACTTGTCTCTCTCATTGGGTTGTAAACTTCATGAAGAAAAGGGCTAGGTTTTTGTTACTCATTTCTAAATCCCTAGTGCCTGGCCCCAGCTGGCACTGCACATATATGTGTTGAATGAATGAATAAATGAGTAGATGCTGATTCCAAAGTCAAGCTTCTCTAGAGGTAGAAGATTTCTTCATGATATGATTTTGGTAATAATTTAACACAGGTCCCTACTTAGTACTAGGTTATCAATGAGCTTATCTAATTTAGCCATTGACTATGGCTAAAAATTGTACAAAAGTCATGATTATTAAATGGCAGAGCTCAGATCAAGTGCTATTTTTTATTTTTTTCCAGAAAGTAGAGTAAAATCAAGGTAAAGAGAGGAAAAGAAAGAGGGAGAACGAAAGGGAGGAAAAAGAGAAAGAAGGCTTCGTTTAAACTGGCCTTACACTTATTTTTTGTAACCTTAAGCTTTAATTTTCTACAACATCATAGGAACTGAGATGCATACAAATAAGCGGAGCAATGTATTATGAAGACCTAATTCAATCTCAATAAAAATGTGGGTATCATTATCTATATTTTACAGTGAGGAAACAGGCCTGGAAGGGTTAAAAGTTTGTCGAGATCTCACCTTAGGCCTCCAGATTCTCGGTCCAGTGTTTTTTCCATGGCCTGTCCTCACCGACCTTCTGCAGCGACCTGAGCCATGTCCCATTCAGTATGGCTTTAAGGATCCAAGAAGAGCTGGGATTCTTCTGAGTTCCTGAGCTCTAGACAATTATATTTGTGGAAGTGGGGAAACCATAACTTCTTTTTTTTTTGGCATGTGTGGGGGTAGGGTGGAGGCAAAGATGACTTA
This sequence comes from Micronycteris hirsuta, assembly GCA_004026765.1. Classification (NCBI taxonomy): domain Eukaryota; kingdom Metazoa; phylum Chordata; class Mammalia; order Chiroptera; family Phyllostomidae; genus Micronycteris; species Micronycteris hirsuta. Next base: position 36,910 of record PVJI01001738.1, read on the forward strand.
AGAATGGAGTTGCTGTTTTCCTTTTTGTTTTTGTCAGTTTGTTAGTTTGCACGAGTCTCTAGGGCAGTGATTTTCAACCCACTGCTGGCAATTTTGAAAACATGAAATACCTGACTATTTAGTCAGGGGCACTGACCTCTTTTCCCTTAGATTGTCAAATTAAAAAAATGACAACCACCACCACAACAATAGCTGTCTGGAGTGAATGAATCAAAATTATACCTATTTTTTGGTCAGATTGGCAAAAAATATATTTTTTGGTGTGCCATAGAATTTTAGTAGTTAGTTTAGGTGTGCCATGAGATGAAAAAGGTTGAAAATTGCTGCTCTAGGGGAATAATGATGGGTGAGATAAAACCTCTGTTTCGTGCTGTTAGCATCAGAGGTATTATTTTAACTGACCCTAAACTAGGGTGGGTTCACCTGGCCTGTTCCTGTCCTTGCCTGTGTGCGCACATAGATAAAGAAACCTTTGGGGTAAAGGGAAATAAAAAACACAACGACACTCAAATTAAAAAAAAAAAAGACAAATATGATTGAGCTTACCATTTTCCCATGGATAAAATCGCAGTTGCATTTCATAACAAAAGATGAAATTTTCCAGAGCACCACCATTACTAAAAATAGCTGCACCTCTCCCAGAAATGTGGTTCATGTTTTGTGTATTAACATTTATTGTGTAAGGAGGTAGAATTTATTAGTTCAACTTTTTAAGCTTCCCTCGCAGGCATTACTGACCTGAGTGGAAGGTAGAATGGGAATCCAAACACAATGCCATCAGCTTACTTCTCGCTACCCTGTATAAGCCCACACCCCCAGGACAGCAAAGAAATTACCAGGAGACTCCAAAGAAATACATTTTGCTCTCCCTTAATTTTTATGAATACAGGATACCTTACCCTACACAACGGATATAAATAAGTAATAAATAAGTAAAAAGTGTAAGATATTTGTGGGGGTGGTAGTGAAGGAAAAGAGATATGGAAGACCTGATATTTTAAGAAATTCCGAGCTCCCCTGAGCACTGGGGACCACCCACCGACCGTATTCCTGTCGAGTCTGACTTCCCAGCTGCTCAGGGTCTTCCCGAGCAGGCCTCAGCAGGCCCTGGCCCGTCTCAGCGCTGCCGGGCAGCCATGCCTGCTGGCCCCGCTACAGCACGTAGCCCACAGGCCCCAGTCGGGCTGCCATTTCCCCAGCATGGGGGTCCAGCTGGAGCTTGAGGAAATGCTGGTCCCCAGGGAGATATCCATCAGCCCTCTGGAGAGCTGGCTGACCGCCCACTACCTCCTGCCCAGACCGGATGCTGGTGCCCCAGGGACTGTGGCTCCCGCCCAGCTTAACGATTGCCCACCTAGCCGGATGGGGGAAGTGGTCGAGCAGTGGGCAAGGGTATCCAGGATGTACCCAGTATGCAGAGCAAAAACGTGCTGAAGATTTGCCGGCGGAAGATGAGCTATCACAAGTACCGCAAGCTGGTCAAGAGGGCCCAGTTCCTGTGGCGGAAGGCCCAGGAAAGACGCCTGAAATGGAAGCAGATCAAGTTCGAGAGAGACCTAAGGCGCATTTGGCTGAAGACAGGCCTGAAGGAAGCCCCTGCAGGCTGGCAGACCCGGAAGATCTACCTGAAGGCCAAATGAGTGTCCAGGGCCCCACCTCTTGTTCCTGCCACTGTCCGTGGTAATAAATGCTCAAAGAGCTGCACCCTCAAAAAAAAAAAAAAAAAAGAGAGAAAGAAAGAGAGAAAGAAAAGAAAAGAAATTCCATGATGCATTCATTTGCAAAGCAAATAATTCATCCTCCATATACTTATATGCACACACATACATATGTAAATATGCATACCTGTATGTGTACTTGTAAGTGCAGATTTTACAATATTAGATTTGTTAAAAATGAGGGTGTTCCTATATTTACAGCTGTAGATATATGTTCCTGTAGCGGACACCTGTACATTATTAGCATTGTCACGTGGGTGTGTGTGCATTGTAGCTGGGAGTGGGAGGCAGTTGGTATTAGCGAACATGAGTGGGCTGGTAAAAATGTGGCAGCTCTATGCCAGGTTTTCGAGACTAAAGATAAGGGGAAAAAAATCTATCTAAAGATTTGGTATCGAGAGGAGAAGTAAGTTCCCACAGCTCAGGCCTTTGTGCATTTATGAGCATTTAGTGAGTTGGCTCCCAGACCCTCATAGGCCACCAGTTGCTCTCCCTTTATGGACTGGCCGCACATGACTTGTGTACCCTCACTCTGGAGGTAGTGTTTGTTCCAAGGTTCTATAAAATATTAGGACTGCCAGGCATCTTTGAGGTTTCTCGTTCACCTCTTTTGTTCCACATATGTGAAACTGACACTCAGATAAATTATGTGACTTGCCAAGGCTGCTCAGCAATTTTGTTATTTTTGCTCTAGACTTAAATTTCCTCTCTGTCCAGTGTCCCTACCACTAAATCATTTACACTGTAGGGGTGCTCAAGGGTGGATTCCTTTATACTTAATCTTCACCTCCAGAATTTTTTTCAAGTAGACCTACATTATGAACTTTGGGGCCAAAGCCATTTTGCGAAAAGATAAAACCTTTTATAGGTAAGAAAAATAGAGTTAAGAGAAATCTTTCACATCAAGGCAGTAGAATATGAGCTAAGCCATGAAGTTCAGTTATGATCTGGACAGTGAGAAAAACAGCGAAGACAGCAGTGCCACATGGCCATGAGCTGGGCACTGTACCTCTGGCGGGGGGGGCGGGCAGGGGCAGGCTTCAGGTTCACTACTCTGTGAGGGTTGTGCCCTGAAGCTGGGCAGCAGCTTAGCGTCAGGGGTGCTGGCATTGCTAACCAAAAGAAGTAGGGTGACCTCAGAGAAAAGGGCTTATATTGGGTTGGCCAAAAAACCCATTATGTTTTTTCCATAAAATAAAAGACACATTTTTCATTTTTACCAATAAGTTTATTGATTTGGATGTCTTGAGTATGTCGACTATCTCCCACTGTTGGCTTGAGGGTAGAGGCCAGAGTGTTGCTAGACATCTTCCAGTGCATAGGACAGCCCCACAGCAAAGAATCATTTGGCCAAAATGTCAATAGCACCAAGAAACTTCGCAAACCACTTTTGACACATTCAGTCAGTCACAGCATCTTCTCCAAACACTGCACAAATCTTTTTATGCGTTTCAATTGCATTTTTACCCTTCTTGAAATACTAAAGCATAACAGGCCAAAAATGTTGCCTATTTTCTTCCATCTTCAATATTAAAATGGCTGCACAAAAATTCACCAATGTTGATGTGTGTTTTAAATGCACACTGATGTGATAGCTGTCACAATACAATCTAACAAAGCTGTTTTGAATGAAGTTAAAGACAACTAAACACTACTAGAGCCATCGTATGGAAAAAAACATAACTGACTTTTTGGCCAACACCATAATATTGAGGAGATAAGGACAATATGAGGTCTACGTACTCTGGAAGTGATTGGGGAAAAGAAGGAGGCTCGTGGTCAGGCTTTTTTATGCTCATTTCTCTTTCTCAGACTCCTTGTTGATTTCTTCATTCTCTCTAACCCTGTACCCAGGGTTTGGGATGTTATAGTTCTGCATACTTTTGGTTCTAGTGGTCTGCCACCTTTGGAATCTATTGTGAGATCTATGGGAATTTGTTGAACCAACATTGTAAATGGCATGAACTTTATTGTCAGCATTGGCACTTTGCAAACATTTGTAAACTTGTTGTTTCGTTTGCCCGTCCAGGTATCCAGTGAACTCTTGAATGCACCTTTAATAGACATGTATGAGAAATGGAGTTGTCCTTCCCAGAGATCTTTGCATTGTAAGGAGTCTTATCCAGGACTGGTTATGTCATGGCCCTTGTCTTGGAGAGGGACATCTTCCAGACTTTTCAAGCCATACCTGAGCACTTGAAAAGCTGTTTCCGCACAGTGACTGGCTGGCATTGCCCGCGTGGAAGTAGCAGGGATGGTTGTTATCATTGCACTTGTTTCACTGACTGTTCCAGTAACAACTACCTTCTAATAAATTGGAACATATTTACTCTCCGGGTGAAATCTGGTTACATATTTCCCAGACTAACCCAAGAATAATGAAATAGTACACACAGACCATTATTTGGGCACCATGATTAATTTCCCTGTGTATTTGTCCAAAAATAGCAATTTAAAGAAGTCATTCAATTGGCTGTACTAACATGACTGAAGTTCAAAGGAAATGGCACTCACATCAAAAAGTCATAATACAGAAGACTTGGCAGAAGGGCATTCTTATAAAATGATTTAAAAACAGGAGCCTAATTAATTCTTTTTCTTGATGCAAAAAATATTTAACTATTTAATGTGGTATATTTCCTGATATGTTCCACTTGAAAACATTTTAGAAAGACCAACCTCAAATGGGTTTCATCATTTTTCCTTGTGTCCTTATAGTTAGTTCTCTTCTCCCTGTGTGCAAGCAGGCCCAGAGAACACTAGACACCATAACCAGGTAATGAACCACCCTTCCATCAGGCTCTGTGCTTTCTGACCTGAGTCAGAGACAGAGTCATCCATACACTGAGAAATCTAACTTCATCCTGGGTGACTAGCAGAAGGTGCTGTATTTCAAAAAGATAATTTATAAAATAGATAATATGTGGGTAGCCCTGTCCTGCAGAGTTCTCTCGGTCTCGGATGAAATGAGTCATCCCAGACACAATCTGTTCCGGTGGGAAAGGGGGTGGCAATTCCCTCTAGTGGAGAATGACCCAAGCCCTTCTCTGAAATCACTTTTATTGGGACCGGTATGTGCAGGGGTATAAAGTATGCATACAAAGCTCATAAATCAATGTCTAAAGGCATAGTTACAGAAAACAGATATTGTCTATAGATAAGAATTGAGGAAACACAGAGATCTGCCTCAGGTCAGGGTCTATTAGATATGACACCAGAGGGTTGTTAAGGCGTGATTCATGAGATTAGGAGTTCACTCCTTACGTTTTGAATTTAAACACCTGGTTTACACCAACAGGGCTATACAAAGCAAAGCAAGCTCCAAAGGATACAATGTATTCTTTAGGCCTGATTTCCCATGGGAACCCTCAGTGTTAGTATTGGGTTGTGCCTACCACCTGCATTCCCTGCGTTCTGGTGGAGACCTACAGGCAAGGGCTTGATTGTGAGGGGCTACAGTTTCTGATACCACACAAAGTGGTGCCCAACAATAATATGTCTTCAGATTATTAAAAGTTTCTTCTACTCTTCCCTTCTGGGGCTCCTAGCCATTTTCTTTAATGTTGTTCACTGGTTTCTCTTTATCACTCCACCACCTAGTATAGGTGAGCATTCTATCTGCTCTTTCTCAACAAGAGTTCATTCATTTTAGGGCGTTAATTAATTAATTCTAAGTTGACTGATCTTACAATATTTAAGAAACATTGCTATACTAGAGGTTTGAGGAATACAAATAAAATAATAATAATGCTTGTGGTTAAAATTTCATGAGTTACTACTATGCGCCAAGCATGATTTTAAGCACTGGTTATTATAGCAGTCATGAAGAAAGAGCTTTAGAACTGATAGGAGAGATGAGAATGTATAGGAATGAATATTCTATAGGGTAATTGAAATGCAAATTGTGGGAGTACAAAGAGGGGAAGATTATGAAAATCTCAAGAGATGAGTAAAAGCTTCATTGAAGAATTGGTCTTTGAAGGGCTGACAGGTTTTGGACAGGCAGAGATTAGTGTAGGGCCAACATGAGCAGAATCAAACACAGGGTGGGTGGGAAAGTATGGGGCATGTTCATCACTGAATAAATAGTCTTGATTTAGTAGAGAAGGATTTGGTAGGAGTAAAACGGTCCATCCATTTGGAAACTACAAAGAAGACATCTGAAAAACAATAGTTGGAAGGTGTGAGGATCCCAGGGGAGTGGAGCCATGCCAAAGCCAAGGGCATCCGGACTGTGGAGAAGAGCGAGGAGTTGAGTCAGGCTTATCGGCAGATTTCAGCTGGGTGTGGCTGAAGGGTGTGCATTGGGTTTGTGAATCTGAAAGTCATTGGGAACATTTGCTGGAGCAGTTTCAGTGAGTTTAAGCCTATTTTCAGAGATTAGAAAAGCGAAGGGAAGTTAAAAAATATTAAGAGTAATGTGTTCTGTTGAAAATCTTTTTTTATGAGTTATACACATTTTCTGGTGGGTTTTTTTTTTTTTTTTTTTACTACATAACCAAAGGCACCAAATTTCCCTTTTCTTTAGCATAGCAGTAAATTATTTGTTTGGCGCAGAGTATATTCTTAGTACACATTTGTTCACCTCTTGCTATGAAACCACCCTGTTGCTTTTCTCTACTTGTGTGTTTTAAGTGAAGCATGGGATTATTAAAAAGTAAAAGGCTAAATCAGTGTGTCTTGAATGCCAAGTCCTGTGAGGAAGTGTTGCGGAACTCAGAGGGTTTAGTAGTTGGCCTTATTAGTGTTGACTTTGAGTCTTACTTGGATTTGAGCTATTTGCACTTAAATTATCTATTAAAGTTTCAACTAATACTAAGTCTTGGGTGTGGTTCTGGGAGTAGAAGTGAGGTAGTTAGAATTAATGAGATCAAGGAATGGTAAAGTTAAGATATTGGCTAAATCTCCCACAGGAATGTTGAGACTTGGTAGGGTGATGGTAGGATTTGGAATGGAGAGCAAATATGTTTCATTTAATAAATATGAGGGCTGGGGACTAGAAGGTCAGCAGATAACTGCTTCCAGACTACTTTTTCTGAAGTGTCTCCCTGATCTCGTAGGAATTTAAAAGAGGTCTCTAGACCCTATCTGACTAAAATTAAAATTGCTCAATCTGAAAAAGCTTTTTATTAATTGGCACCCCTTAGTTATGAAAGCGCATCTTTTGTGCTTCTTAACATGACATTCTTAACATCTACAAAAGACTCTGGACTCTATGACGTAAAAACATCATAGTGCAGTATATGTAATGCTATTAAATTAAAAATAATGGTCCCAAATATTTACAATGATATTCCTACTACACTACTATGATTCTACTTTTCTATCATTTTTAACAAAGGATGTCATAACTCCATGGGGGATGATGACAATCAGTTCAGAGGGAATCACCTGGAGCAACCAAGCACACTAGGCCTATCCTACGGGGGTGCCATTTATCACTTTTTTCTTCAGAGATGGCTTTTCCCCCTAAGTGATTTCTATTTGTCATGTGCAAGGTTTCCTGTGGAGTCTCTGTACTTCTGAAGAAAGAGGCTTTTAGTTACTCTGTATGGCTTTTAAAATTGATGACTCACCTGCACTTAATATGCTCCATCTTTAGAATCTCTGGCTGAGGTCACCCTGAGCAAGGCTGCCCAGCGAAACCTCACACCAACAACATGGTCAGCATGCTGAGAATGGTATGTCTTTGCTAAGTTTAGGAGGCGGCAAAGAGACAGTTTGCTTTTTGATTAAAATCAGGACCAGATCTGATTCTTTGTTGAATATGATGCTTTAAAAATCTCATGTGTCTGGTAGTATTGCAGTGTTCGGGCAGAGAGCTTCGGTGTCATTGTTCGGGCAGAATATTTTTAGTGTTCCTAACAGAATCAGAAAGTCGGCCTCTCTGCACTGAGAATAATGTACTCATCGACTCTGTTGGCTTTATTGAGAAATGTAAAAACATATATTAATAGAGAAAATATTCCATCAAATAAATCTATTTATTTTATGAATCTCTGAACATGGGAAAATACTAGGTATAGGTAATGTGAGAAAGACGGAGACTTCGCCCCTAAATGGCTGTAATCTGTATATTTCTAGTGAGAATGACCTTTATTATTTAGTAAACAAAACCATATCTAAATATCCAACTTATCTGTATAAATATTTTCCAATTATTTGGGCATGTGCTCTTGTCACATGAAGCCATTTTTACATAAAAACTGTCATAAGAAATGTTTGCTAAATGGAGTAGAATTGAGGCATGATGAATTGGTGATTCCAGAAGAACTTGCAGAGGTAAGATCTAAACCCGTGGTATCCAAAACAACTTTCCATGGAGAAAAAATATTCTGTATCTGTACCATCCTACATGGTAGCCAATAGCTGCATGTGACCTGCAAGCATGTGAAATATGGCTAATATGGCTGAGAACTGAGTTTAAAATTTCAGCGATAATTAATTTAAATTTAAAGAGCCACATGTGGTTAGTGACTACTGAACCAACAACACAGATACAGAGACAAACATGGCACTAATCTGAAGAGACCCTCGTTGAAGCAAAAAGAGAATAAAAGGAACAAGTTAAATCCAAACACAGACCCTAGAAAATGTGCCTAGTGAAGAGTGGGAAGAGAGCAAAGAACTGGCCAAACAGGAAAAGAGGACATGGTTAAAGAGAAAGGAAATAGATCAGAACCATAATGTGTCACGGAAGCCAGGGTGGAGAGAATTTCAGAAAGAAGGCATTTCCAGTCCTCAGAGCTGCTGCAAAGCGGGAGGATGAAAAGTGAGACCAGCCCATTTATTGAGCTGACATTTAAAAGGTGAAGCTTTGAAGGAATAGAGAGTGTTAATATTAGATTGCTGGTGTCTAGAAGCTTGGCCAAACTTCACTTTTGAGAAGTTTGTAGATAGAGAAAGGTGGCAGGGCTGGATCTGAAGGAACAGTAGGCGAAGAGAGGCTAGAGCATTTTATAGGTAATTCCAGACGTCCTATTATTTCACCCAGCAATAAGGAGAATATAAGGACTGCTTTCAGGGCAGGGTACCATTTAGTCACTGGTGGAGAGAGAGCTCTGCCACTAATATTGACCTAACACTGTTACAGAATGCACCTGTGGGGGAGCCCAGATACTGTTACCAAAATAAGCCCCCTTCCCCAGGGTCTCTCTGTCACTATAGTTCTTTGCCTGTTGCCCTTAGGAATTGTGGCTCACAATGCCAAATTTGGTAAAAAGGAAAGGAACTGTTTATTCAAAAGTTATACAGGTTTAGAGTAATGGCGGAATGTCACCATTAAAATCCCAAAGTCCCTTAAAACACCCACAAACACATGCAGTCCTTCCTTACCCGCTTGGCCCAATCAGGCCAGTCAGGGGTGCTATATTTCAGGAAAAGAAATAGAAGTCTGCAGTTTGGTGAGGCTCCCAATTCCTCCCAGTAATCTGTGCTCAGTAATCTGAGATTCAGTTTCACCTAAATTAGGTGCATTTTTCTGGCTTACGCTATTAATTTATATGAAACGTTACTACAGTTATTAAATGTTCTTTAAGAGTAAAATGCAGAAGTGCATGTCTAGACCATGGTGAATGAGGGTGTGCAACTCAGTGAGATGTCCGTGTACCAGCCTGTTCACAACTGCTAGCAACTTGACAGTGTTTACAAATTCCTGAGTCCACCTTTAACCTCTTTTTTTGTTCCCTTCTCTGTTCTGAACAGTTCAGGGCACTCCTGAAAGTCACTGGGCAGACTTGGTAAAGAACGGCCCCTTTTTAGGTGCTTCCTTCCTCATTATGTTCCCTTGTTTCAGCCCCAGTGATCCTTAGACCTTTCCCGGTACAATGGTCACAGAGGATCTGTTCTGAACTTTGTGTGACCTGTAGCATCCTCAGGTTTGCCAGATGAGGTTACAAGTGCAGACAACATGTGGAATATTTTTCTTTGCAAAGAGATCTGGTCTGGGTGCTATTTGAAATCTGACTTCATAAGCATCACGTCAACCAGTCATGGACCAGTCTCAAAACACATGAAGAACTCAGTGACTCATGTCACATGGCTGTGAACAGAGAAATATTTTTATCCAGACCGTCTGTATTTAACAGGGAAAGCAGGGAACTGATGAAAATTGTTTAAATCATTTTACCATAATATTAGTACATAATATTTGTGTAGAAACTTTGAAAGAAAGGATAGAAACTTTGATGCAAGAAGAGCATTGTCATTTGGATCTGTTTAGCTAACATCATCCTATCTGTGAATGCAGCCTTGTTCTTCAACAATGTATACGTTTTGTTTTGTTTTTTGTATTGGCAGGAAAGAACTTCTATGGACCTTTCTGAACAGCAGCCATTAATCTCTAGCAATACTTAGTCCCACGTTAAACATTTCCTGGTCAAGGGCCTGAGAGGAAACCAGAAACAATGTGCATAAATTCTAGCAGACCCTGCTCTCCTGCCTTTAAAAGTAGTAATAATGAAAGCGCATTTGCAAGTCCATGGTTCTATGGGGAATAGCTAATTTAGGAGGTAAATCAGTGATAAACCAAGAGTTTGTATGTTCCAACAAGCAGAAGGAGGAAATCGTCTCAAGGACTGAAAAGCAACTCTTATACCAATGAAAATGAGAGTTCCTTGAAAATTGTTTTGAGTAGTAAATGGGTCTGCCCTGAGGTGTTGCATAGCTGTGCCATCTTGCAGTAGTGAAAAAAAAATTGTTTTATGTGTATACGTGTGAATGTATATATGTTATGTAAAAATATATATACAGCCCTGACTAGTGTGGCTCAGTGGACTGAGGGCCGGCTTGAGAACCAAAAGGTTGCCGGTTTGATTCCCAGTCAGGGCCCATGCCTGGGTTGTGGGCCAGGTCCCCAGTGTGGGGTGTGCAAGGGGCAACCACACATTGATGTTTCTCTTCCTCTCTTCCTCCCTTCCCCCTCTCTAAAAATAAATAAATAAAATATTTTTAAAATATATATACACACATACACATACCTATATACAATTTTTTAAATTAGCAAATTTTTTAAACCTGAAAACAATGTGTAAGAAGAACTGTGTTCTGAAACAATCAAAATGTGCATGTCTTTTTTTTCTTTAATAGAATGTAAATTCCTGGTTTTGAGTTTAAAAAAGACAATCGTTTGAGTGCAGATAAGATTGCAGTTGCCTGCAGAGTGTGAGCTCTGCATATTTGTTATTGTTGCAATATCTGACGTGACTCGTTTATAGGTGATTGTGGCATAACATGTCAGCCTGTGGTGCCAGGTAGGCTGACTGCATAATACCTGGGCAAACACCTCTCCTGAAAAGAAACTTACATATCCTGAGCAGGACACATTTCCAGGGTCTCTGAAGAGTTGAGCACAGGAAACTGAACACTTTACTTCCTTTCTTCCTCTCCAGAGCTGTAATTACTTAAGTGGGAAGGGACGTAGGCCTCCCCTTCTTTCCCCATGAAACAAGATGCAGGTGGTTGTAAGTTCCCATCTCCCCTGAACCCTACTGCCTCATTGTAATGATGTTCACAGATGTCACTGTTGTCTACGTAAAGCAGAGTGGGGATCGATAATTGGCAGGCAAGTATGGAATACCAGCTAGGTAGTCGAGGGAAAGTGAGGGGAGAGAACAGCCCCACGGTCCTTGACCTCAAATAACGAGGAGACATGACCTCCAGGGTCACTGTGTCACTTCAGGCATCCCTACCGCCTTTCGCATGGTTTGTTGCAAGAGCCTCCGAGCTGATATGCCTTTCCCACAGTCTTGTCACCTGAAATTCTCCATATCACAGCAACAGTTAGCTTTTTAAAGTACTAGGTTGGCCAAAAAGTTCATTTGTTTTTTCCATACAGTGGCTCTAGTGGCGCTTAGTTGTATTTAACTTCACTTGAAACAATTTGGTTAGATTGTATTGTGACAGCTGTCATATCAGCACGCATTAAAAAAAACATCAAAATTGGTGCATTTTTGTGTAGCCATTTTAATACTGAAGATGGAAGAAAATATGCAACATTTTTTCCATGTTATGCTTTATTATTTCAAAAAAGGTAAAAGTAACTGGAATGCAAAAAAAAATGTGCAGCATATGGAGAAGGTGCTGTAACTGATCGAATGTGTCAAAAGTGGTTTGCGAAGTTTCGTGCTGGAGATGTCTCTCTGGACGGTGCTCCACGGTTGGCTAGAGAAGCTGAAGTTGATGGCAGTCAAATTGGGACATTGAGAACAATCAACATTATACCACACAGAAGATAGCTGATATACTCAAAATATCCAAGTCAATAAAGTCATTGGTGGAAATGAAAAATGTGTATTTTATGGAAAAAAAACACATGAGATTTTTAGCCAAACCAATACAAATTGATCAAGTCTTTCCTCTGCTTAAAGCACTCAGAGGCTCCCTGTCGCTCTGAGAGGCTTTCATTGACTGGCAGCTGCTCGCCACCCCAGCCTCATTTTCATTGTTTCCCCCCAACCTACGGTCCTGTCATACTGACTTGTCTGCAGTCCTCTGAACATTTCCTGTCTTAAATGGTATGGCGAGCCTCTTATTACTGGGTATTCTTTTTCGTTATGTATGATGCAAATGATGTGAGAGAACAGGCTCTAACATTCCTCGTGTTCAAGGCTGGCTGATGGGAGCAGTGCGTTGACTTCTGTCTTACTTCATTGTTGATGTCATTTCTACATCAAGCAGAAACATTAGTCAGGGAAGACACTTCCTCATACAAACACCTACTGTTTGGCTAGTGCTTAAAAGCTTTTCCATTACTTGTTATAACTAGCTCGCATGTTTGCTCAAGGATTTCATGTTAGAGGACTTCTGTTTTGCCCAGATGTTCAGAGATTTTTATATTTTGATAGAGCTCATTCCTGTATCTCTTCCAAGGTGGAGTTTTATTGTTTCATATAATCAGGAATAATGTTGTAATGATAAGACAAGGCAAGTGTGTGGATGGAGCCATTTTCTGATTCAGTAGTAAAGCTGAGTCCAAATATAAAAAATATAATTACAGTATAGGGGTAATGTTTATATATTTAACATATTTAGTGTTCAAATATTTTTTTATTATTTTAAACAAGTTTTATTATCCTTTATGGTTTTTATTATTGAATATGATTGACACATAACATTAATTTCAGGTGTACAACATAATGATTCAATAATTGTGTATATTGTGAAATGATTATCATAATGTCTAGTTAACTTAAAAATATTTTATTTAAAAATTTGAATAGTTAATTCACACATACGGTTGAAAGCTAGAAAAAGACATAGTGTATGCAATTATGTATATATTATTTTTGTGTTTTATGCAAATGGAGCATACTATATATACTGCTCTGCGATTGGCCTTTTTCAGATATCAAATATGCCTTGGAAATCTTTCCCTCTCAGAATACATGGAGACTTTACGTTCTTTCTAGTGGCTGCAGAGTATGTGTAGTTGGGTGTACCTTAGTGCAGTCCCCTGTTGATGGACATTTAGGCTGTAGTCAGCCTTTGACGATCACAAATAATGCTGTTTGAATACATCATGCATCCTTTTATCGTGCACGTAAGAGTATTTCTCTTGGTCATAATCCCAGCATTAAAATTGCTGCATCGAAAGATATATAAATTTGTGGTAGATTTTGCTAATTGCCCTTTATAGATCTGTTTTCTCACATTCTTGCCAACACAGTATATTATCAATTATTTTGCCAATCTGATGTTTTAGTTCCTTTGCCAATCTGATAGGTGGAACGGGTTTCCCCTTGTGGTTTAGTTTACACTTTCCTGTGAGTGAGGTTGACCTTCTTTTCAAATGTTTTCAGAGGTATTTGTATTTCCTTTTAGTGACTAGTCTGTCCCTGTTGTTTGGGTTGTTGCTTTTTTATTGATTCATACGAGTTCTTTTTTTTTTTGTTTGTTTGGTGATAAAGGAAAGGAGTCTTCAAAAGCTACACAGTTTTGGAATAACAGCTTTCCACATGCATCTGTCACTTAAGCCTATCAATTAAGGCTAAGATCTTTAATACCTGGGTTCTCTGATCATTCCCCTGTTTTAATTATCTTATTTCTATAGGGTTAGTTTACAAACTAAAACAACATAAGATACACAACTTTGGAAGGACGGCAGGATTCCGCCTCACAGCCTGTCCCTCTAGGACACCCAAGGAAAAGTGACCCTGCCACCCTCTGCCAGGCCTGCCAGACTCGAGGCTGTGCCTGGAGTTCCTCCCCACCCCAAAACACCACCCACTGGGAAACATGCACAGCTGCAGCCCAACCATCCAGGCATCCTTGAGGAAAAGAGCCTGAGAGAGCCAGCACCCCCACCGCCTTTGAGTTCTTTACATAGTAAAGAAATTAGTTCTTTGTGACGTGAGCTGTAAATCAAATATTTTTCCCATTTCATTATTTTTTTTTTGACTTTACCTTTGACATTTCTTGCTACACAGCATTTATTATTACTACCATTAGCCAGAAATACAACTTTTCTTTTTTGGCTTCTGATTTCAAACAGAGAAAAGCCTTCCAACTCTTGTAGTATGAAAACTTCCTTTCAAATTTTGTTTCTGTTACCCTCTTCCATTTTCCCATTTAAATATGTTGTCCACCTGGAATTCATCTTTGTTTAAGGTGAGCCACTGTACTTTTCTGGGGATGGCTGTTGTATCAGTCAGGGTCTAGTCAGGAAGGAGAGAACCCACTTTAGATATTTTGAACAGAAAGAAGTTAATAAAGGGATTTGGTCCCACAGATATTAGAAGGCTAAAATAATACAAAGAAATGATGAGGTAACTAGAGATAATAACTGTAAGAAGCAGCTACTGCCTCTAGAGCGGGGAAAGCAAAGGGAAGAGGTAAAATGACTAGAACACAGGCGTTCAGAAGCGGATCCTCACTGAGGAGGGCTCACCGCCCAGCTTCTGCTGGTACCTCCAAGGGAGCTCAACAAGGCTGGTTCTAGAAGAGCTGAGGAAGCTAGCACTGAAGCTGGAGCTAATAGTCACTGCTGGAGCAACACCGTCAGAAACGGGACAAACAGAAGGAACTCCCCTTTCTCCTCTTCCCACCTTTTAATATCTCTCTAATGACTCTTCTTGGCAGAACCAACAAGAAGGAGCCAGCACAGGAGTCTGGGAAATGCAATTTGCAGAGCTCCAGACCCAGTATCACAGAGCAGAATAAAGATAAATGGTTTTACAACTGAGAGATAATAAGTAAATAAGCATTAAATTAAACAATCAAATTTTCCTGACTTTTTGAAATGTCACTTCAATCCCATAATACAGTGATTTTCAAATGGTGTGCAACAAGAGTTTTTAAAACATGCAACACCTGAGTATTTAGTCAGGGACACTGATTTCTTTTCCCTTAGATTGTCAAATCAAAAAATGACAACAGCCAATACAACAATAGCCATCAGATGTGAATGAATCAAAATTATACCTTTTTTTTGGTCAGATCAGCAAAAAATGTATTTGTTGGTGTGCTACAGAATTGTAGTAATTAGTGTGCCATGAGATGAAAAGGTTGAAAGTTATCGATCTACAGGAATGTCGAAATCACCGAGAAATGTGACAGAAGCAGTGTTAGAGAGGGTAATAGCAATCTAGGAGTTAACACCTTGGAAAAAGAGAGTGGATGACCCTGGGGATGTGTGTGGCCCTGACTACAAAAAGAAAGGGTACAAACTGATACTGTCATGAGGTTAAAAGCTAGGACATTTTAGAGAAGAGAGAAAAAGAATGATCTAGAAGAGCGATGCAAAGCAAGGTGGAAATCTACTCTACTTCCATGCCCCCTGGTACAAGAAGAATGGGAGAGAAACTATTAAGTGTCCTCAGGAGAGTGTCGGGCTTCCCTCAGGGAAGCGGTTCTCAAAGTTGTCTGCAGGCGCTGGGGTCACTCTCCAGACCAATAAAATAACAACTTCTACAAGTAGGAGGCAGGCATCAGTACTTTTTAAAAAAGTTTTGCATGATTTCAGTGTGCAGTCAAATTTGAAAATCACTGCCTTAGAGCAAGGAAGTGAAGGGAACATTCTCAGAAGAGTTTGTGAACTTAGATGAAGTGGCTTAGTAGTTCAATGTGAATTTCAAAAAGCACAGTGAAAGAATTTCAAGAGATGGGGTGGTGAGTTAGAAAAGATGATGGTAGGGCCAGACGCACATTTGAGTTTGGGAGGTGAGGGGTGTGAATTTTTCCTGGGTTTTTTACTCATTGTACCTAAATTACCAAGTGCCTGTACTTCAGCAGCTGCAGTATCAGGAATACACAATTGTTTTTGTTATTCGTGGCTTTGGTGAGTCCTTCTGAGCTGTGGCTAGAAAAAGCAATGCCAAACATATCGGGAAGAGATGCTTCAAATGGTTTTGCTGTGGTAAAGTCATCCAGGGGCGTAAGCCTTCATAAATGATCCCATGAATATGACACCATTTGTGAGATGGCCACCAGAACTTCAGCTGGGAAGAGTGAGCCTAGGCTGCTGTAGCTTCATGGTGCCTTGCTAAGTTAGCTCTTGAGATTGAGCATGTGTGAAGGGTGCTGCGGAAAGAGGGCATTCAGACTTCATGTTTATTGGCCTTGAAGGTCCTAGAGAAACTGGAAGGAAATCTAGGGATATTCCTGTAATGTTATTTTAAGACCTGCCACTGTTGAGCATAAAATGAGTTCAGCATCAAGAAATCTGCCAACACTGGTGGTCTGATCTCACCCACCTGCCTCTTCTATTCAGTCATCTTCACCATGCTTTCATCTGACCACTGGCTTGTGGGTGATGAAGCAAGATAATGACAGCTCAGTGAAGGTTCCTAACCACAAAACCGTGGCAGAGGTCAATGCATATCAATTGTCTGAAACAATAATATTTGGCAACTCGGTAACTAGAAAAAGCAGCAGGAGTTTGAAATCACTAAGGGGACCCTGAGCCATTTTATTGCATCTACCATAGTTAAGAAAGTACTTCCCTGAAAAGTTCCTATCTGTTAATATGCATGTTGGCCAGTGGTTCTTAGTCACTTATTATGAAAAAGCTGATGCAGTGAGAACATTATAGAAGCTAGTAAAACAAATATTTTAAAATATCAGAACAAATGTCATGCTGTCTGATAAAGCTCAAGCTTAGGCTATCATTAAAAAAAATTTCTAAGCACCTGCAAATAATGAGACCATGATATGTGACATGCTTGACCAGAGTGACCCCACTTTAAATGATGCTCGGTTGTTGGGAATCGTTACTGATAAGTTTATAACAAAATCAAGTTTGTTCAACATCTTCCCTCAAGAACACGGTCAAAAAATTGGTTGACCGTAGGAGCTGCATGTGGGGAAATCATGCTTGGAAATAATACTTTACATATGCACTAACCTGAAAATTAAGGTAAAAATATTGACTCACATATTTTGAGCTCAGCAACCACACTCCTGTTGCTAATAGAGACAAATAATGTATTTGAACACACAGTCACGTTTCAGTGAAATGTCAATTCCTTTTTAGGGCATTGATTTGACGGCATGCCAGTATTCCTTCAAGTGTGCCTAATGGCATTTAAATACTTATAAAAAATTAACCTGGCTGAAAAAAGAATTGCACATTTTGCATTTTTAAAACTAATTAATTAGCATATGGATTAATTCCTGCTTGAGACTGTTGCAGTATATTTACTAGTGATTTAGTACAATGGAGAGATCTCTGGTCTGGGAATCAGGAGACCTGAGTTCTGACATACAACCAACAACCAATTAGTTGTACCCCTTGGGCCAGTCACTGACTTCTCTGAAACTGTTTCCTTAACAGTAAATTAAGTGGTTAAAAATCTTCCTTCCTTTTAATATGATTCTGTGAATCAAATGTTCTGCTAAGGTTTGGAACCATTTAGGTTGGTCAAAAAACTGGAATTAAAGCTAATCATTCCTCATGACTTCCTGATGCTATCTCATGCTCTGGGATTTTTCTCTCATCCTTCCTTCCAAAAGGCGGTTTGATGAACAAATAGCTATAGGAATTAATTACCTTCCCAAATCTCATTTCTACTGGATTTGAAAGTCATGCAAGCACAGGATTATGTCCTACTCATTTGGGATCCATCACAATACCCTGCAGAATAGCAATTTTACATATAGTTGCTAAATGAATAGTTAATAAATAGAAGGAAGAAAGGAAAAAGGGAAGGAAGAAAGCAATAACTACTGCTCCATGTACGGTTTGCACTGGTACCAGTGAAAAGAGAGGTGGTGGCTATGCCCTTCAATTTTCATCTAAGAAGGGAGTGGGACAAATCAAAGAGATGTTCGATAAAGATTTTACTTAATTACTACAGGCATAATCACAGTAGAGATCTTTATTTCAAACAAATTCAACATTTAGAATTCTAGTCCAACATAATTATATGATTCTTTCCTTGAAATTTAAAATTTTTTGTTTTGGTATTAGATTTTGATCTCAACTTGGGTTAAAGTTTCAGGTAAGAAGAGCTGAGAAATCTGAAAAAGACTGAACTGAGAGATGAACATGTCAAACTAGAAGCAACCCAATCAATTTATTGAAAAACAAATAAGCAAGACATGACTCTTCGTTCTGGTGAAATTAATATTAGCACCAATAGCATTTCAGTCTTCTTGAGCTTTACATTGTATTTGAATAGAAAATAAAGTGGTACTTATTTGAGGGGTTCTATATTGGTACATATATGTATGGAGACTCCATAAAGTATAACCCCAGTTCCGGGGATCAATTGCCTAGATTTGCAGCCTGACACCTGCACTTGTCAGTTGTGCTACTGAGGGCAAATCACCGAATTTCTCTGTGCTCGCCTCAGATCTCTTATCACAAAATGGTGATAGTAACACTATCTGTCTGATAAGGTTATTGTGAGGTTTAAATTTGATAATGTTTGCAAAGCACCTTGCATATTTCCAGTTACTATTAACTATTCAATACTATTAGGAAGAGAAAGAGAGATAGATACACAGAGAGAATGGTGTTATGTCTGTTGACATCTGTATAAAATATTGTAAATACAGGCATAAAAACAATTATGAAGAAATGCACTTTAAATTATTAGTAGAATTAGCCTGGGGGATGGAATTTTGAAAGGATGTGACACCTTCACTTTATTAAATGTTGATTTTTTAAAATAATCAACATTTATTAAATTATAATTTTAAATCTTTAAAAATTTCGAGAGTAGATCTAGAGACATAATTTACCCAACAAAATTAATTCAAAAAGAGTGCATTTAAACAAGTTTATAAAGAATCAAGGCAGCAGAAGAGGCCATAAATAACAATTTCTTCTGGGGGAGGTAGGTGATATTTCTATGCACACTCAAATCTAGGGTCTTAATCCTAGATTTAATCCTTTATGTTAGGCAGGATATTGCAATTTCCACCAGAGTTGAGAAAGTTGATCACACCTTACCACTCACCTAGTGAGGAGCAGGGCTAGAACTCAAGTGCCTGATTCCATCAGGACCCCTCCACTCCTTTATGACAGTCACAGTATTGGGCAATCCCCACTGAGCCCCAGTTTAAAGCCACAAGTAATAACTCATTAACATAACCTTGAATCCCAGCAGAGCAGAGGGTGACATTGTCTGATGAAATGGCTAATTTGCTCTAGATCTATATAAAATGTGGGTGAAAACTCTTAAATATATACTCACCATTCTGACAATTTCTTATATCTTGTAAAGTTTAAATACATTCATGTTTTAGACTTTCATGGCTGACAGGCTGACGCTTTTCACCTTGTAGATAATTTAACATGGTTAGCCTTGGTTGAGATCTCATTTTCCTGGCTGCAGATTCACAAGGTCCCCCAAAGAGTCTATTCAGTAATTGTGATGCATTCCTGTGGCATTTAAGACTAAGCCTTAAAAGCTCTGCTTTGTATACTTGATCTGTAGCGACCTTTAGAGTTTGCTGCCCATTGAAGCGAAGGTCTTCCTTGTGAAATCATAGAATAGTGCCCCAGTTCACTTTCTGCTACTTGATATCACTGAACAAAACTACCATTATCAGTATCTGAGAGAAAAAAGATATGGTACCCTGTCTCTTTAAAAGTTTAAGAATAGCAAGCACAGTAGAGTTAATTCTTTTGGGGGCTGTGCCTTGAGAATTTTCTGGCTCAGAATCAGACTACAGATAATTAATTATGTCAGTGAAAAGCTCCGATGGCCTGTTCTCTTCAGAGAAAAGTGACATCATCCATAGAATTCTCTGGCAATAAAGAAGAACAAAGCTGTGAGTGCAGGAAATAACAGACAGATGTCCATGAGTGCATATTTTATCTACTTCAAAGTGTGTTGCAAGAAGTCATGCTCCAGGCTTGGGCTGTCTTCCAGCAGCAGTGGCTTGGCAAGGGGTCTTGGAGAATCAGAGAAGTAAGTTTACATGATAGAGTTCACTGCCTCACATGCTGGCCTGAAGATAGAAGCGCAGCATTTTTAGGGAAGTTATTAAAGAGACTACACTGCTCAAGAAATGTTGGCGAGATCATGACAAGCCAATCAAGTTATGGAGTGTGGACCAGATGGGGGGCAGTTCCATTTGTGGATGAAGGTTATAGTATAGGAATCATTACCCAGCGAATTTCATTCCAGGGCCTTCCCTTGCTTTGTGCTTATATCATAGCTTCACAGAAAACTTTTACTGGCCCCTACGGCAATTGATAGTGGAAAGAATAAATATTTTGAAATCAAATAACTCTGTTTCTTATGAATCATGTGACCTTGGGCAAGCTATTTAATTTCTTTGAGCCTTATATTTTATCTGTAAAATGGAATTGAGAAAAATAAATAATACCTCCAAAAAATATTGTTCACACTAGGGTGCATTGTGAATATGGGTGGTTACTAAATTCAACTCTGTCCTTCCTGAAAAATGTTAGTTCCATATATTATACATATAAAACCAGAGGTATCAGTTGGAATACCATATTTTTTGGACTATAAGATGCATTTTCCCCCCAAATTTGGGGGGCTCTTATAGTACAAATGTTCTGTTTACATTTACATTGGTGAAATATTATGTTATTGATGTTATTAAATATTTTACATTTTTTGCTTCACAATTTTTTTTCCTATTTTCCTCCTCTATAACCTAGGTATGTTTTATGGTCTGAAAAATACAGTAGATGTTTACCTATGCAAGCAATTTTTCAAATGATAGAAAGATCAATGTTTCAAAATTTCAGGTATCCAAATACCAGAAATTCTGCTATTAGGGATGTTGTCCTCCGATTTGAAACTACCCATTTCAAAAGTTTTTTTTAACAATATTTTATCTGATTTTCAAAACAAAACCAGTTCAGTGTAGATTATTTAGAACATACATTCTCAACGAGAGTACTATTGTTCCTAACTGGGTAAAAACTTGTTCTTAGAGGGAGGTAAAGAAATTTTAGATGTGACAATGGTTTGTGGTCCTCAAAAAGACCACAGTACAGCCCTGGCTGATGTAGTTCAGTTAACTGAGTGCTGGCCTGCAAACCAAAAGGCCATCGATTCAATTCCCAGTCAGAGCACATGCCTGGGCTGTGGGCTAGGATCCCCAGTTGGGGATGTGTGAGAGGAAACCGATCACTGTATCTCTCATATATTGATGTTCCTTGCCCTCTCTGTCTCCCTCCCTTCCTTTCTCTCTCTCTCTCTCTCAAAAAAAAAAAAAAGTAAATAAATAAAATATTTATTAAAAAAACCCATAGTACATTGGAGTTTAAAATTTCACAAAGAGGGCAATTAGGAGAAACATGCAAAAAGTCTCCGTAGAAAAATAGAACTGAAAAGTTTAAGAAACACTGACTTAGAAATATTAAAAAAGTTGCTCTGACTGGTGTGGCTCAGTTGGTTGGGCATTGTCCCGCAAAATGAAAGGTCACAGATTCAGTTCTCAGTCGGAGCACAGGCCTGGGTTGCGGGCCTGGTCCCTGGCTGGGGCACATCCAACCCATCAACGTTTCTCTCACACATCGATGTTTCTCTCTCTCTTTCTCCTTCCCTTCACTTTTCTCTAAAAATAAATAAATAAATAAATTTTTAAAAGAAATATATTAAAAAGTTACAAAGAAAAATATCAATCACTCATAATTATACCAATCTGAAAAAACAGTTGTGAATATTTTGGTATTTTTCTACACATATTTTTTTACATAATTGCAAGCACAGTGTACATACAAATTTGAGTATATATTTCTTATAAGCCTTTCCTGCCTTGTTGAACATTCCCTAATGCAATTTTTAAAGTCTGTAAAATATATTACCGTATAGAAATATTATATTTTACTCAAATATATTCTTATTATTGAATATTTAGGCCATTTCTAATTTTTTACTGTTTTAAACAACATTTCAACAAACATATTTGGGTATCAATCTTTGTTCTTCTTGTTAAACTTTTCTATTAAAAGGCATGAATATTTTAAAAGTCTCTTCTGTGCATCTATTGCCAAATTGTTTTCCAGAATCCACATGACTTCCCCACAACATTATAAGAATTCTCATTAGTCAAACTTTCTCTTGTAATAACTATTGTAGTTCTAAAATGTGTCCTGATTCAGGGGTGAGCAGTGGTGCCTCATTATTGCTTTCATTGCATTTCTTTAGTTGTTAGTTAAGTTGAACTATTTCCTAATGGACATGGTATATATCAGTGAATTATCTATTTATGCCTTTTGTATATTTTTCTATTGAGACTTGGAGTTTTTCTCACTGACATACAAAGTCTGTCCAGAAAGTTGCCAGCCATGTAATATAAAAAATAGAGACATTTATTGAAGAAGGTACAGGATACAAGAAACATTGTACACAGGACAATGACACCTCAGTCCTCTTCAAAGTAGGTACCTTAGGACCTCACACAGTTCTCTCAGCATCTCTTCCATTGTTCAAAACACTGCAAAATCCTTTGTTGGAATCACCATCATCTGCCCCATTGCATTTTCTTGAATCTTATTGATGGCCTGAAATCTCCTCCCTTTCAAAGGTGATTTTAGTTTTTAGAAAAGCCAGAACTTGCAGGGCACCAAATCTGGGCTGTAGGAGGGCTGAGTCACCTGGGCAATTTGATGTTTTGAAAAAAAACTCTGCATGAGATGTGATGCATGAATGAGCATGTCGTCATGATGAAGCTGCCAATCACCAGTTTCCCATAGCTGCAGCCTTCTGAATCATCCGAATAGTTTCCATGGAGAAATGTTCAAGCTTAATGCAAAATTTGATGCAGATTCATTGCTGTCCATGCTCAGTCATTTTGAATGTGATGGCCACACAGTACACATGCTCATGCAGAAGCATCTACTACTCCCACCGACTAGTACAGTGAAGTCATCACTGTTCACACATGTGCATTATAGTCCACTCTCCTTGGCTGCCAGGTTATAGTGATGTCTCGCAAATCATTCTCATTATATTAACAATGGTTGGACTTTTTCCAGACAGACCTCGTATGTAAACTCTTTATAATTAAGGATTGTTATCCTATATCTGTCATAGTCATTACAAAATTTCCTCTTTCTCTGTCATTTAATTGGCTATGATTTTGTTTTACTTGTAGAAACTCTGATCTTTTTCTTTCTCATTTCAGAGAAACTCTTTCCCACATGCAGAAGTCAGATAACTACCCATGTATATTCATTCACTTGACTTTGAACAGAAAAAAAACATAAAGTGAGGTTATGTATTGATTAGTTGATGAAAATGTCATGACAAGAAGCATGTGGGAACCTAACTCTATTTCTCCCGGGATCAATGATGCAGTATCTCTAATTCAGTGTTTGTGGTAACTTTATAGAAAATAACTACTACAGATAGAAGAAACTGTGTTTCATTTCTATTTGTTCCTCATATACAATAAGGAACTTGAATCATGGGGAGATTTGACAAGAAGTTCACGAACATTTATTAAAGTAATAAGCCAATATCTTTGGAGTCTAAGCTTTCTCTATTGAAAGATAGAATGTAGATTTTTATAGAGCTATTCTATCCTCAAAGGAGAAAATGTACATACTTAGAAAAAGGGAAACTCAGGAAACTGTTGTGTAGTATGTAGAATACACACACACAACACAGACACAGTTCATTCACACATTTAACAACTGTTTCTTGAGCCCCCACTTGTGTCAGTCACTGTTCTAAGGGCTAGGGACACGAAAGAGAAAAGAGGATTCTGCCCTCACCAAGCTCTCAGGGAGCAAACAGGCAATTGTAACTACAAAGTGGTGAGCACAGTAATAAGAGAAGTACCAGCCATCAGAAGTGGCGGTTCTATAAATTGTATGCCCATTCTCAAATCACAGAGCATCACGTAGCTCCTAAACACTGGAACTTAAGTAACAATAGACATGAGGCTTTTTTAAAGATGTTATTTATTTATTTTTAGAGAGAGAGGGGGAGAGAGGGAGAAAGAGAGGGAGAGAAACATCAGAGTGCAAGAGAGATACATGGATTGGTGCCTCTTTTACGCCTCCTACTAGGGACTTGGCCCGCAGCCCAGGCATGTGCCCTGACTGGGAATCGAACCAGCTACCTTTTGGTTCACAGGCTGGCATTCAGTCCACTGAGCCACAGCAGCCAGGGTGAGATTTTCTTGTTTAATAAATGTTTTGAATGTGCCCATCTCTGGTCCAACATAGGGAAAAAGAAACATAATTGTAGGAGCAGATGTAATCAATCACATTTTCTCTTCAAAAGGGTAGACTTGGTATTTCAAATTGTGACATGACACTAGAAGGCAAATATTGCTCATAAAAAGCAATTGGCAAATAACAGGTAATATAGATGTTTATGGCTTTTCAGGGACCTCCTTTCTTTAAAAAAGGACATTCCTAGTAGGAGCATTGATTGAAATTTTATTAAACATCAAAGATGAATTTTTCCAAAAGTATCAAATTGTATTTTATATTTATTTTCATTTCCTTTTCCTAAATCAGCAGGCTTGACTTTGGTTGCAACTTCGTATACAGGCAATGCCTGTGTTCAGCCTGAGTGCCAGCACAGGATGTGCTGTTCAGCACTGCTTCTTACGGATGCCAGGTTTTAAATAGAATGCTCAGAAAAGGTTAGAAAAAATGGTGTCATTTCTGCTGCAATATAATCTTTTGATAGTGGTGATGAAGAAGCTACAGACTCTAGAGTAAACAGTGGAGTCCAAATTCTCGAATTAGAGAGGGAGCTGCTCCTTCAAATCACATCAACAAATAGTTCGGGAAGCTCAGAAGCACAGGGCAAGCCAACGTGGGTTGCCAGTTGAGTGTTAGGTCTGTGGCATAGGAATCCAGATACTGCTATGAGTGGTTTGGGCAATCACAGGACGCTGAGAGCAACAGGGCCGAGAACCGCCTGAGCCTTTGACTTAGTGATTCAGTTTGTGGAAAGACTTTTAGTTGTGTTGCCCAGTAGATCCAACAATTCCATATTGGCTAATTCAGCCTTTTACTGGGCATCTGCAGTATTCCGGGCACTTTATTAGTCGCTTCACGTATACTTAGTTCTCATACAGGTAAGGAAACTGAAGTTCAGAGCTAACATGCAAAAGGTCAGAGCTAACCTGCAAAAGGTCACATAGCTATAGTAAATTCCAGAGCCATAATTTGTCTGTTTGACTCCCCAAAAGCAGGGTAATTAACATTTGCCAGGTAGCTTTGTACATTAGCCCATGAAAACCTGTGAGGTAGCTACTGCTATGCCTGTTTTACAGCTGAAGAAACTGAGTTCGAAGAAGCTAACTCACTTGTTCAAGGCCACACTAGCAGTAATGCTGATGCATTTTCTAACTGAAGATTCCCAAGCATGTGTTCTTTCTACCACATTGCTTTTCTTGAGTAGGAGTAAAAATAAGCAAAAAAACTAGCTCCAAGTTTACATCAGGAACTTGTTTAAAGAGAAAAAGAAAAAACAGGTGGGTTAAGGAACCATATAATAATATACATATTTAGTATACCAGAATAATTGATACTTAGAGTACTCAAAAAGACATTAACTTATATACATTATATTTTTAAGAAGGGAGGGACTTTATAATTCATTTCAGGCTCTTATTCCCAAACTCTTAAAATGAAAAAGCTCTAGTGCTTAAAACACTAACCCTTAATTACTTACAAAAGTAAATATCCAGTGTCACATTCCCTGTAGGTTTGTAAAGGCTGAGATTTTCTTGTATTTTTGTTCAAAAAATTCAACTCTGCTAGTTCTCAGTTGACCAAATGTACATTATAAATATAGAATTCACTTAGGTCAGGAGCTGAAGTGAATACATCAAAAAACACAACAAATACAAAGGAACTCAATGTCATGTGAGTCAAATAAACCTCATGTATAACTTTATCTAGACAATGTAGTCTTACCTTGTTTCTTCAAAATATCTTCTCTTTTGAAAAAGTATTACTCATATATTTCAGCCCTCATCAGTCAGAGGTTAAAAACTAAATGAAGGAAAATAAGCTTTTTCCTCTCCTGCCTCTGCCCCCACCTGCTCTGTTTCCACAGAGCAGAAGTCCTCTGTTATGTTCCCTGGGCTATCATCTGGCATTTACCACTTTGTCCTTTTTCCTACTCCAACCCAGCCGCCCCTGTGCGGGCCTGCTGGAAGCGCAGCCAACACTGCGCTTTCCCCTCTGTTTGTGTCGGCTGGTGTCTACTTGAGGGCTGCTCGGGCTGATGTCTGCACTGAAAGCGGGATGCAAGATACAGAGAGGGCTGCCCCTTCCTGCCTCCCCCTTCACTACTGAGGCTCGATGCCTGAATTCTTATTTACCAATTCCTCTAGTTATTATTTAAGTCTTTTATAGCAGTTCCTCACATTGGGACTCAGGCGTGGGTCTAGGGGGTGGGCCGGAGGGGGATCTGAGTGACACAGACTCTATGCTGCACTCAGACTCACCCTTCCCCTCTGACCCTGCTCCATTGTCCTTTGACCAAAATGGTGCCCTTTCCCCTTGGGAAGAGTTCTTTCCCAGGAAGAGCCTCGATTCCTCATGCAAATAGCCCTGTGGCGGAGCCAGCCTGCCAGTCAATCCTCCAGACAGGATTACATCGAAGGATTTCACTCAAGCTTGAAAAATAACCTCTGGAGACCATCTGAAAAGGAGACAATCATAGGGAAAAGTGAGGATGTGAACAAAATTTAACCCAATAAGCAAACCAGTATATACCAGAGATGTCTGTACAGAGAGAGATGTCTGGTGCAGATGCTTTATCGGTCCTGGATCTCATCTGGCTGGTTTATGTTGATGGGATTTAATTGATGGACCTGGATAAACAACCTCAGTGAGAAAATGATCATCTAGTTGTGCCTTAGTGATGGCTTCCCTCATGTTTTAAGGAATTCAGTTTCTCAGCTGATTCACAGAAAGCTGGACTCTGACTCCTGGGCCTGATTACACATAGGGGTGGGCGGTTCAAGGGCTCTGCTCAAGGTCTTTATTCGCACAGAACAAGAAGGTTGCAGTCTTTTGGAATTTAAGAAATTATGCGCTGTAAAATCATAGCACTGAATGGAGAAACCGCAACCTTATCTAATTTCTAATCCAGGACACAGTAGCTGTCGCACTATTTATAACCCAACGTGTGTAAAAAAGAAAAATGAAGAAAGCCACATAAGTAATGAAAATACATTTAAATCCATGGATGACTGTGACTTTCAGGTAACTAATCACAAGAAAAAGATGACAGCACTTTTATAATTTAGTGCCTGGAATTCAACTTTTTTTTTAAGTGGTAATCTCTAGACAAAGGGTTGAGGATGATTTTTATTTTCTTTCCTTATTTGAATTTCCTTGGGTGTGAATGAGTTGCTTTTAATTTTTAAAAAACTGTGGTAAGCATATATAGGATTTACTGTTTTAATCATTTTTAAGTGCACAGTTCTCTGACATCGAGTGCATTCACCCTGTTGAGCGACATCACCACCATCCATCTCCAGAATTTTTTCATCCTCCGAACCTGAAATTCTGTACCCATTAAATGATAATTCTCCCCACCTTGCTCCCCTACCTCTGAAAACCACCATTGCACTTTCTATCTCTATCAATTTAACTATTCTAAGTACCTCAGGTAAGTGGAATCATTTAGCAGTTGTCCTTTTATTACTGGCTTATTTCCCTTAGCGGGGTTACCTTCCAAGTTCATCCGTTTTGTGACATGTCAGAATTTTCTTCCTTTTTAAAGGCTAAATAACACTGCATTGTGTATCTATCACGCTTTGTTCATCCCTTCATCTGTCAATGGATATTTGAGTTGTTTTCCCCCTTGGGCTATTGTGAAGAATGCTGCTATGAATGTGGCTCTGCTTTCAGTTCTTTTGGGTATGCACCGAATTGCTCCGTCATATGCTAATCTATTCTTAACTTTTCGAGGAGCCACCATACTGTTTTCCATGGTGATTAACTATTTTATGTTTTCACCAGCAGTGCACAGTATTCCAGTTTTTCCACAACTCTGTTAAAACTTACTTTCTTTTTGTTGTATGGAAGCTATCCTAATGGATATGAAGTGGCATCTTACTGTGCTTTAGATTTGCGTTTCCCTAATGATTAGTGATTTTGAGTATCTTTTCGTGTGCTTGTTGGTCATTTGCATATTTTCTTAGGAGAAACGTCTATTTAAAGCCTTTGCCCACTTTTTAGTTAGGTTGTTTGTGTTGTTGCTGCTGCTGCTGAACGGTAGGCATTCTTTATATCGTCTGGATACATACGGTTTGCAAATATTTTCTCCCATTCTGTGATTTGTTTCTCACTCTGTTGATTGTGCTCTTTCATACACAGAAGTTTTAAATTTGGAGATAGTCCGATTTATCTATTTTGTCTTTTGTTGTCTGTGCTTTGGGTGTCATATCCAAGAAATCATTGCCAAATCCAGTGTCATGAAGTTTTTCCCCTATATTTTCTTCTAAGCATTTTACCCATATTTTGCCGTGTATAATGTGCACATTTTTGCCAAATTTTTTGAGAGAACAATAAGGATGCACATTATACATGGGTAGTACCTGAAATCCCTTGTATCTGTTCTCGTGTTTTGTAAATTATTTGTTACATAAAATTTCTTGTACCATAATATGTTTTAAAAAATGTTAAATCTCCTTTATAATATAAAAAACAAGTATATAAATATAAATAAATAAATGGTTGAATTAAAAAATTAAAACAAAATACTTTTTCCTGAAGTTCTGGGCTAAAAATGTTGGTGTGCATTATACATAGCAAAATATGGTAGCTCTTACATTTAAGTCTTTGATTCATTTTGAGTTAATTTTTGTATATGGTATAATATAAAGGTTCAATTTCATTTTTTTACATGTGGATATACAGTTTTCCCAACATCATTTGTTGATAAGACTGTCCTTTCCCAATTAAACAGTTTAGGCATCCTTATGGAAAATCATTTGATCGCATATGCTAGGGTTTATCTGTGGACTTGATAATGTATTCCACTGCCACTGGTCTATATGTCTGTATTTATGTTGGTACCACACTGTTTTAATTACTATAGCTTTGTAGTAGATTTTGAAATTGGAGGTATGAGACCACCAACTTTATTCTTTTCCAGATTGCTTTGGCTCTTTGAGGCCCCTTGAAATTCCATATGAGTTTTAGGATGGACTTTTCTGTTTCTGTAAAAAATGCTATTGGGATTTTGAGTAATTTTACTTTTAAAAAGTCAAGCATCATGGTAATAATACAAGCAAGTTTTTCATGAAAAATAGCATCTGCTTGTAATATTTTAATAAATTATTTCTTTTGGATGATTTGTAGTCTGAAGTGTTAGAAAATAATGATCTTTAGTGAATGAGTTGTATAGACTATTAAGCTACTATTGACCATATAGTGTGGAGAGAAATTTCTCCAGGAAAACCAAAAGACACGTTTTGGCTTCAATGGCCTTTTAAACTAACTATGCCTAAACCTTTTCCTTGTATGTTGTTGTGTTACTAATCATGCTCACTTTGCTTTCTAAAATTCAGGAGGAAAAAAATGGGTTTAATTTCTGTAGTAATAGCTAATACCATACAAAATTACATAGTTTTTTTTCTTGTGATACATTTACAATTTCATGTTTACCTAACTTGGGTAAATAGTATAATTCAATTTGAATGAGATTTAAAGATAGTCTATGTCCTGTTGCAACATTCTGGAATGTACTACTTTTCCTTATTCAGTTTACATATTTCCCTTTGGAATAAACTTAAGAAGAACAGAATGATTCTTAAATTGTAGACAAGAATTTCAGATGAAAGAGTGATTGTTTAGATCTTTTAAACAAGGCTAAGGAGTTAAGGTTGTTTTGAGATTTTCAGTGCCAGATTATACTTCTTGGACTTCACATCACTTATTCTACTTTTCTCTATTTCAACAAATATTTACTGAGTGCCTTTCGGGTGGGCACGCTTTTAATGGACACTGTAGACACAGTCATCTGCCCCCATCCTCAAAGCAGCTCACAGCCTAATAAAGAAATAGACAAGTAAACTAATACATTATTTTATTTAAAAATATATAGAACATTGAGTTAAATTCCCAGAATGAGAAAGCATTCACAGAATGGGCATGCATTGGTCTTCCTGGATCATCTTTTCTAGGATTCCTTGGCTCACTGCAGCAATACGACCATATTTAGGTAGTTAACTAAATAATACAAAGAAGTGATAGTGTTTAAGGACTGTGACATTTCGGTTCTTCCATAAGCATAGAAGTAGATTCATTCTCTCCTTAAAATGCTTCCACCATTTAAAGTCAGCAGCTATTGGCAGGGAACTGCCTTGTGGTGCACAGAGTCTGAGAGTAGGGCAGGCTTCTCAAACTTCCTGCCTGGGTGTGCTCCCTCCAACCTCGGTGAGGGGATCACCATAATGGGGCTCACGGTGGCATCGTCTAAGAATCTGTCCCAAGCTGTCTGCCTCAAGCAAATGTTTTTTAAATCTTGTGGGATTTTTCCTAAACATTCAAGTGAATATTAAAATTGTATTAATGTTAAGAAAAGAGTTTTAAACCACTACACACGCCAAGTCTTTAAGTCCTCATAGTG
The DNA here is from genome assembly GCA_004026765.1 of Micronycteris hirsuta. Taxonomy (NCBI): domain Eukaryota; kingdom Metazoa; phylum Chordata; class Mammalia; order Chiroptera; family Phyllostomidae; genus Micronycteris; species Micronycteris hirsuta. Next base: position 67,616 of record PVJI01001738.1, read on the forward strand.
CTTCAGGAGGATGCACTGTGTTTACTTAACTCAAGACACCAAGGCTCATTTTGATTTCACCCTGTGCTCCCAGAGTTAGACACGTACTCATTTTAGAAATGTGGAAAAACTGTCACATGGATGTAAGAACTAAGCATTCTTTCCTACTCATAATGGGGTTTTCCCCCCAAATTAAAAAATCTCAGAAGTTTAAAAAACAGTTAAAATTGTCACCAGCCATAATCATGATTAATGGCATTTTGCTTTTAAAGAAAGCTAAGTTTTGCATAATACATCACATAAACAAAAGGAATGACAAAAATCACATGACCATATCAATAGATGCAGAAAAAGTATTTGATAATGTACAGCACCCATTTATGATAAAAACACTCAGCAAAGTGGGAATAGAGGGAGCATTCCTCCACATAATAAAGGCCATATATGAAAAACCTACAGCCAACATCATACTCAAAGGGCAAAAACTAAAAGCTCTCCCACTAAGATCAGGAGCAAGACAAGGATGCCTGCTTTCACCACTTCTATTCAACATAGTATTGGAAGACCTAGCCACAGTGATCAGACAAGAAAAAGAAATGAAAGGCATCCAAACTGGAAAGGAGGAAGTAAAACTGTCATTGTTTGCAGATGACATGATAGTGTCATAGAAAATCTTATAGACTCCACCAAAAAACTACTTGACCTGATCAGTGAATCTGGCAAAACAGTTGGATACGAAGTCAATGTTCACAAATTGGAGGCATTTTTGTACACCAACAATGAAATATCAGAAACAAAAATCAGAAAAAAAAAAATCCCATTTGCGGTAGCAACAACAAAAGAAAAAGTACCTAGGAATAAACCTAACCAAGGAAGTAAAAGACCTGTACTCAGAAAACTAAGCAACACTGAAGAAAGAAATTGAGGAAGACACAAATAAATGGAAACATAAACTGTGTTCATGGACTGGAAGAATTAACATTATCAAAATGTCCATACTACCCAAAGCAATTTATAGATTCAATGCAATCCTTAATAAAATACCAATGACATATTTCACAGATACAGAACAAACATTTCAAAAATTTATATGTAAACATAAACAACCCTGAATAGCAGCAGAGATTTTGAGAAAGAACAACAAAGTAGGAGGGATCACAATACCTGATATCAAACAATATTACAAAGCCACTGTAGTCAAAATAGTCTGGTACTGGCATAAGAACAGACACAAAGATCAATGGAACAGAATAGAAAGCCCAGAAATAAACCCATGTCTCTATGGTCAATTAATATTCAATAAAGGGGGAAGAAGCATACAATGGAGTAAAAATAGCCTGGGATATCTGGACAGCTACATGCAAAAAATGAAACTCAACCACCAACTTATACCATACACAACAACAAACAAGAGACATTGAAATAAAGAACGAACTGACCATAACCAGAGGGGGTGCATAATAGGGGGAAAAGGGAGAAGGGTCATCAAGGAACATGTATAAAGGACCCGTGGACAGAGCCAAAAGGGGGTAGGACTGAGGGAGAGAGGTGAATGGGTGGGGGAAAGTGGTGGGGGGAAAATGGAGACAACTGTACCTGAACAGTAAAAAAAAAAAAGAAAAGAAAGTTAAGTTTTGGAAACACTGTGAATGAAACTCAGTTCCTGAGTACGTGAAGTCCTCTGTGGCTGCCCTCCTAGATGCAGGGACATTTTGAAATATCCAGTCTTCTCTCCACTTGGTGTTTGCCCCAGAATGACCAACTCATCCCAGTTTGCCTGGGACTGTTTTGATTTTCAAAAATCTGCTTTATGAGATCCTGCTCTTCGTAGTCCCAGACAGAACGGGGACAGTTGGTCGCCCTTGTTTGCCCAGAATTGGCAAACACTTCCAACAGTCTCCAGGGACCCTCCTGGTTTAGGTGACTTGTCTGAAGTGACCATGATTCCTTGGTGAAGAAGGTCAACAGAACTGGTAAAACTGTGAGACATGAGAAGCTTTGGGGGCAAGCAAGTCTCCAGGAATCAGACAACCCTGCCAGGAAGCTTGAGCTATCACAGCAAATGTTTTAAGTGTTTTTGGTGGTGAATTGTTTTATCTGTCCTAAAGCAGTGGTTTCTAAGTGCAGCTGTACTTTAGAATCACCTGCAGAGATATTTTAAATCGCAATTCCTGGGCTGCACCAACAGACCTGCTGATTCAGAATTCTGTGTTTTTAACATTGCAGACAAATGATCTTTCCACTACACAAATCTATATCACTGTCGTGCTAGTTAAAAATTCTAAGGCCTCTTGCTGTGCTGTGATAAAATGCAAACTCACTGCCCAGTTTATACGGTTCTTCATTTCTTGCCTATTGGTTATCACTCTAGCTTCATGTGGTCCCAGCCATACTTCTACATCTGCTTGGCCTTTGCCTGGTCTTCTCTTGGCCAAGATCACTCTCACCCTAACCACTTCCCTATTTCTCTGGCTCAAGTACTTGTGAGATTTTGGTTCACTTCCTCCAGGAAGCCTCCTCTGTTAACTCAGTTTCAAGTCAAGTGCTATTCTACTGAAGCTCTTAGTGCCCCCCATCTCCTCCACCCTAAGGTTTACCATGTTATATTGCAAATATCTTTCAATTGTTTGTCCAGGTTGCTGTAGGTTTTAATCCCTGAGGATGAAATTTTGTCTCCAGTACTGAAGCATTGCACAAAGTTAATGTGCACAAATATTTATTGAATTAATGACTGGATTTAATCCTCTTTTGAACTATGCCACTTGTGTGGGCTCCACCTGTCCTGTGTCTTATCCTGTCCCTCCATCTGTGAACTCCCTGCAAATCCCAGATACCCTTCCTTGACTTTATAAGATGAAGTACACATACTCACCTGTTGGCCTTGGGCTCTCCAAAACAGCTCTTTGCTGCCCCGACATGTTTTGAATCAGCCCATTGCTCTTCCTGGTCCCGTTTCAGTTCTGCGTGGACGTCTTTGCTCTTAGCCTCAATATGCCTCCCTTGGCACAAAGAGGATCCATGTAGAATAGAAAAGAAGGATGTGACCCTCTGTGTCTATACCCTTAGCCTTATCTCACATGTATTTTGTTCCATCATCATGACTAAACAAACATTTTTATTAAGTCTCTTTTCCTTCAACCCCTCTTTTTCTCCTTTCTCTAGAGTCCTCTTCAAAGTATTCTTCCCTTTGGGTCTCTTTACGTATATTTAAATATAGTGGTCTACTCAGCAGCTCCCCAGGATCCTGGGACTTTAATCACTTGCTTTTGATAAGACTTTTGTATAAAAAATAATGTTTAAGGACAGGAATTTTCTTACTTTGTAATTTTTTTGTATAGAAATTAACAAGGCTTTCAAAATAGAGATATAAAGTGCTTTTATCTCCAAAATGTAGGATCTTATTTACATAGATCAAATCACATGTTTAAAGTAGTAAAAATGTTTGTTGTGATCACATAGGCATCTTTATTAACCCATTGATTAAATAGGCACCACAATATTGATTGATTTACCGTATTAAACTATTTTAATTAGCAGTGATTTATAGGCAACACTTGTTTTCCTTACATTGTTATTATTATAGCAATTATAAAGCTTTTAGTAAGTTCTTCATGGATAGTGTGGTTCTAAATATATAATGTGCAGTGTTACATCACCATGTAATTAGTGTCTCTGGTTATTAAACTATTGATGGCCAAAAAGTCTGCATGGCTGTAAAATAAAAGACACATTTTTCATTTTCATAATAACTTTACTGATTTGGATATTTGAGTATGTTGGCTATCTTCTGCGTAGTATAATGTTGATTACTCTCAATGTCTTGATTTGACCACTATCAATTTCAAACTGGTCTACCTTACCTTGGAGCATTGTCCAGCAAGAACTCTCCAGCATGAAACTTTGCAAATCACTCACGGCACCTTCTCTATACATTGAACAAATCCTTTTTTTTTGCGTTTCAGTTGCATTTTTACCTTTTTTGAAATAGTAAAGCATAATATGCCAAAAATGTTGCATATTTTCTTCCATCTTCAATATTAAAATGGCTGCATAAAAATTCACCAATTTTGATAAGGTTTTTTTAAATGCGTGCTGATATGACAGCTGTCTCAATACAATCTAACAAAATTGTTTTAAATGAAGTTAAAGACAACTAAGCACTACTAGAGCTACCATAAAAAAGTTCAAACTAAATGAACTTTTTGGCCAATGCAATATGAATAAAATGTGTAGTATATGTAGCATATCACCATACAGTTCAATCATAAGCACATTGTTGGGGAGAGAAGAATTAGGTGTTTCACATCAGCTGGGAAGAAAGAAGCTGTTTTCTTCAAATAAAATAAGAAGATTTGGTCAAGAAAATAAATGCCAACAATATTTACATATTTTTAAACCAAATGGCTTAAACTTTTAAACTGAAATAGCTACCTATTTACAGGGTTGGTTTTTTTTAATTTTTTTTTAAAGATTTTATTTATTTTTAGAGAGAGGGGAAGGGAGGGAGAAAGAGAGGGAGAGAAACAGCAATGTATGGTTGCCTCTCACATGGCTCTCAATGGGGACCTCGCCCGCAACCCAGGCATGTGCCCTGACTGGGAATCGAACCGGGACCCTCTGGTTCCCAGCCTGCGCTCAATCCACTGAGCTACACCAGCCAGGCCCTTATTTACAGTTTTAAAAGCTCATTATTTACACTATCTTGTTGAGCTTTGCGTGGTCCTGTGACACAGAGGGGCAGGCGTCCCCACGTTATAGACAAGGAAACTGAGTCAGGGAGAGTAAATAACTTTTGGAAAGAGGTTGTTCTGATTAAAAAATTCCTTTTTGAAAAAACATTAAGGGCAAATTTTGAAATGTTTAGAATGTTAAACTATATCAGTCTTAAACACTTTACTTAGTTAAGGAAAAATAGATCTTATAAAATTTCTTTTCTTCCCATGCAGCAAAAAAGCATCTAATAATGGGGACCTAATAGAAACTAAATGGTGACTATTGACTTGGCACCTATGGTGTGCCAACTTCTGTACTAGTCATTTTATATATTGATATTGGATTTCATCCTAATAACAATTGTATGAGCAAATTATTAAGATCTATTTTATAGACAATAAAATTAGGTCAAAGCAATGTTAGCAACTTGTGCAAATCACATGGTGCAGCTGGGACTGGAAATAAATTCTGAGTTTCTTCAAAGCTGGACTCACTCTCTTGTTCCATGCTGTGACTTTCATTTCCCTGTTAATTTAAATTTTTATTTGCCTGATAGCTTTATTTCATTTCCTCTATGCTCAGATCATGTAAGTTTAAGCTAATTAGCAGTATAATTTATGAACTCAAGATTATTTGATTTACATTTGAGAGCCACTCTTTGATTACCTCAATCCACAATTAGAGACAAACATTTGTTCAGAGATGTCATTTGTGGAAATGCCATATGGAAATAGTTCTACTGTGATTTCTTCAGCTGTCTCGTCAGAATGTGACTAATCAGAATAAATATTAGATGGGAAAACCTATGATCTTTACATCACTCTGTTCTGAGTACACTTACCAAGCTCAGTGGCTGTTGTTTCTGTGGCTTCACTGCTACATTTGAAATAATTAGAAAGAGAACGAAGACAATGTCAGAAACAGAGTATAGAATAATCACTGAGGCAATTTTGATTTCCTTCCTTCTTTGTGCTAAATGCCAGAGACACTTATCATGGGCTTGTCCATGACCAGAATACGGTCAGTTTCTCAGCATCTGGTACCTTAAAAAGAGAGAGTTTCCTGTTACATTATTTGGCTTTGTTTCATTCATATGAAATGGGAATGATCAAGTATTTATTTTTTTATAAGTATAACTTTGTCTCTCTTTATAAAGTTAAGTACATGTTCACTGTAGAAATTTTTTTTTAATATTTTATTTTTATTTATTTTTAGAGAGAGGGGAAGGGAGGGAGACAGAGAGGGAGAGCAACAGCAATGTATGGTTGCCTCTCACATGGCCCTCACTGGGGACCTGGCCTGCAACCCAGGCATGTGCCCTGACTGGGAATCGAACCCTTTGGTTCCCAGCCCGCGCTCAATCCACTGAGCTACATCAGCCAGGGCTGCACTGTAGAAAATTTTAAAAATGCATATAAACAAAAGAGTGGGGGCGAGAGGGAAGGAGGAAGATGGGACGGGGAAGAAGAGAGAGAGAAGAGGTAGAGGAGGGGGAATAAAAACAGCCCTAGTCTCTATATAATATTTTAATACTTATCTTCTAAGCCATTTTCTTTTGGTTTTTCAATATTTATCTAAATTACCCAAGTATGTATATAAGCTTCAATTGTAATTTTTTCTGAAGATTTTGAGTTCTGTTTTCATTCTGTTCCTTTTTAAAACTTCTACTAATCTGTTTCAGAGACCAAGAAGCAGACAATTTGGAATATTTACATTTCATGATGAATCAGCATCTCAATTTATTATGCAAAAGACCGTATATTCTATGTCTGCCCTATAAGTCTTTGTATTTTATGTGTTAAAATGTGAGCTTTAGGAAACAGCCTTTATTTCATCTGATTTTTAAAATTTTTTTAAATTTTAAAATGAGTTGACATTTAATCTTATATTAGTTTCAGGTGTACAGCATCGAGGTTAGGCATTTATATAACTTACGAAGTGATCCCCTCAGTAGGTTCAGTACCCACCATACATAGTTATTATAACATTATTGACTATACTTCCTATGCTATACTTTGCATCCCCATGACTATTTTGTAACTGCCAATTTCATAATCCCTTCACCTTTTTCACCCAGCCCCAAAGGAGAAAGTAGTTTGTTACTGAGACTTCTAGGTCACCAATTTTCCATTGTTGCCTTTTTCACTTCCAAATGCGATTCCAAATTTTCCTTTCTGTCATTCCATAAATTCACGGCCTTGTGTTTCTTTTTTCTTTCTTTCTTTTTTTTTTTTTTTTAAGACAACTTGTTTTCCTTCAACTTTGGCCAAAGCAAAAGGCTGACCTCCAGTATAAGGAGTAAGGTGACAACACCTTTCTTCTATGAATAGTAAAAGGAAATGCACTTGAAGGTGGGAAATGTACTGAACTGGGGAAGTTTAGATTAGATGATACCAAGGATTTGTATTCAGTATGGTTACTAGGTCTCTTCACTGCTTAGTGTGGAACAGTACGCTCAACTCTGGAATCTCCTCAAGAGCTTTAACAAGTACTAATGCCTAGTTCCTTCTCCTAAAGATTTGGATGTGATTGGTCTGGGATGGCCTGGACACTGGAAGTTTTTAACGTTCCTCTGATTCCAATGCTGTTGGATTCGAGAACCATTATTTCAGAAGATACTATATATATTCACTGATGTGGTAAACAGAGGGAGCACCTCCTGCCTGAAGACCAATAACAATCACCATACCATAGGTTCCTTCAGTACAGGAGCACGGTACACAGACACAGAGTTATGCCCTCCACGAGGGTGCCTGGCAGAGGGGATGAACAGGGGCTAAAATCCAGCCCACGCTTTGCTCACTAGGTAAGCTGCCCTCTGACCCCGGGCTTTCTCTCCTGGCACCTTTCCTAACGTGTGCGAAGACGCCGTACAGCCTGGTCTGACGCTGCATCTGGGTTTGTGTCCTTTCACCCGGCATGCAGACACACTGCCTTTCTATCGAACTATTTGACTTTAAGTGTCTCACTCATTCCAAACCACTAGGTTCTTCAAAATTAATATTTTCCATTTTTGTCTTAAAATGAGCACATTATATGTGGCAGAAACAACATGGGAAAATCTGCAAATTCCAGTCCATTGACGTTTCTGTAATAAATTAGTCTTTAGGCATCTGGAATTAGATTATTTTGAAGACTATGAATTAGCAATAAAAGTGAAAAACCTCAAGAAAGACCAACCTGATAATTGTGCCATCTCAGGACTAACTAGTTAGCTCTGATGTTTAGAATACCATGATAACAAGCCAGGTTTATAATTCCAAACCTGCAGTTAGCATAACACAGGGAGAGACTCTATTCCATTGTCACGGACTGAACTCTTTTGCCAACTTATTCTTTAGTGTAAGTTAAAATGAAGTCAGGATACTTCATAACCATCACCATTACTGGAAAAACAAGGGTGTGACCAAATGGGAGTACATTTAGCAAATGTCAGCTTTGTTGTAACTAGAAAGATTGTCACTACTAATCAGTAGAAAGTACATCCAGAAGGATTTGCATTATGTGGTGGGGACCATATCAATATGATATAAAACCTGTAATTATGTGGTTTCCTCAAGAGCTTCAACAAGATGCTAAAAAGGTTTTGCTGAAAAACCAAAAGAACAACTCTGACCCCACCGTCCTGAGTCATCTGATTGGTAATCTGTATGTTAAAGGGGTTAAAATTTCACCTTCAGTATGAATACAGTCATTTAAAAAGCCCGGTCCAGCAGCATGTGAATTCCCAACCATGCCTTTCTGTGCAAAATAAATCACTTGATGGGAAACAGGAAATCACTAATACAGGCTGTTTTTGTTAATGACACATGTAGTTATAACTAGAATGGGGAGAGCAGGGTTTTATTTTAAACCAGATTTGAATACTACACTGAGCATAAATAGAAAACTAGAAAACTTTAATTGTTGTTGACCTTATCTGCATTGAAAGGGGGTAAATATCCCAGGAGCAGTCCAACCCCCTCTTTATAATCATTGCTACTTAGAAAAAGTGGTTTTTATGTAGTTAATATTAGCACAAATCCTTTGCTGCCTGCCTGCTTCCTAGCAACCTGAAGCAGAGTCTCTGCTTGCCAATCTGCTTTTGGTAAAAAATAAGAACAGAAGACCCAGTGAATTTGACAATTGCTCTGAAGAGGTGGGGGATGTATTCAGTAAGCTCCGTGCTGATTTTGTGAGCCCGGCATGTGATTTATGTTGCCAACCGTCTGACCTTGCTGCACTTTCTACCACAGGCCAGGGAAGATGTGATCCACATGCTGAAGACGGAGAAAACCAAGCCTGAGGCTCTGGAGGCTCATTACGGGGCTGCGGAGCCGGAGAAGGTGCTGCGGGTCCTGCACCGCGACGCCATCCTAGCCCAGGAGAAGTCCGTAGGAGAAGATGTCTATGAGAAACCAATTTCCGAGGTAAAGACACCACACCGACAAGCCCCTCAGAAGGGAACCTCAGACCCTTCACACCCTTCCATTTTACATGCTTTAATATTTTTTCAAAGGCAACATTTTTATGATACACTACTATAGAATTAAACTGTGATTAAATTTCATGAATTATTGTGGATACAATTCAATAATAAGAATTTTGAAGCATTTCTTTGAATATACTTAAAGTTGGAAATATATTTCTCATATGATTACGGTAGTTGCCTGCTCTTGCAGACTGTTTTTCTTTAATTTCTCTAAGAGATGATGAGTGTAAAATTTGAAGTGCTTATCGGCTTTGGAATTGAGTTGTCAGGATTATTACCAAATTGGTGACCTAAGATTAAATTTATTTCATTATTGATATTTATGATTCTAAAGTCACTGTGCTTTGGTATCTTATCAGCTCTGTGATAATTACAATGATCTCATTCGAGGGGCTGAAATACAGTGGTGGGGGCAACATCCCAATGGAATGCTTAAGGCAGTTCTTTAAGATGAAATGAAATCTAATAGGGCTATAATTTAATAATTTCATATGAGATTATATTAGGAAATATTGACTACATTATTAATTACTCATGTTGCTATATGTTAAAAATACTCTCACAATGCAATAGATATCTGATGCTGAATTAGGGAACCAGTTGATGGATCTAACCATATTGACTCTTTAGATTTCATGTACAAAAATTCATAGACGTGAAATTAGTATCATAAATGAAAAAGAACACATAAATGTAAAGTCTGAATCAATTATAATTTGACTTTTAGTCAAGTCTTTGCACAGCTCAGCTTGGTGTATCTCAGACAAGATCTGCTTTACACAGTATACACAGCAGACTGATGATCTTATAATATTCTATTTTCTGCAACTAGGATAAACTGAAACTTTGTTCTCATCTTTTTCCAAAATGCTAAGAGATGATTTTGTGGTAGGATGCAGTCAACAGGCTGAATCCAGTTTCATGTTTGAGATCCGTGGTTACTAGCTGTGCGTGGCTTTGGTCATGCCATGTCAGCTCTTTTAGCCTCAATTTCCTTATCTGTCGGGTGGGAGAAACAACAGTGCACATATAATAGAATTGTGAGGGTTCAATGAGGCAATGCCGGTAAAGCTCTTAACATTGAGTCTGATACATTTTAGATACTCAACAAACATTAGTAATTGGTATTTGCTTTGATCTAAGGTTGGTAATTACTCACACCCCTAATTAATTCCAAACTTGGAGGGATTTGAGGAGTAAAAGACATATAGAAGTCAAAATATCAATTCTATGTTATTATTATAATCACCTGAATTAGGAAAACTCAGTTTGGTTAAATGATATCTTTTGAGCTCCCTAATTCTTTTCTCCCAAACTAGAGTTTGGAATGACCTCTCAAAGGAGCAGTAGGTCTGCAAAGCACATGCACTTACCAGAGTCATTGCCCCTAGTGCACTGAGTTTTATGGACAGTACACAGAGAAAGGAGTTTCTGACCTACCTTCAGAAAGTAGACCTAACCCAAATGCTTCTGCCTCGTGGACAGAAGAGCAGAACAGAAAACACCCACCTGTGGGTTGTCCTTTTGGAATTGGCTAAGCTGGGCACAATTCTTGGTTTCTCTCTCTAAACAATCTGAAGAGTTTAGTCTTCCCTTGGGGAAGAGTGAGTGAGGAAGGGTAGTGAAAAGGACAGAAGCTACTATTCCCAATGCTGCCAGAATGGTGAAGTCCTGTTTTTGTGAGAGAAACACGGCGCTAGAAGGATAAAAGATTTATCTCCCACCATCTACAGATTCTAGTCTCTGAAGCCTTCTGGGCTTAACAATCAAGTTCATGTTACCAAGGAGCAGGAGTCCTGCTTCATGGGGCAAAACACCCAACACATCACTGTTCCATTAGCGTCTTGGGACCCTAAACAGATAGTCTAGCTCTTGTTCCTAGAATCCATACTACACCTCAAGCCAAAAACTTGCCACCCATTCAAATATCCATACCGAATTAGGCCCAGCCAGGCTACTCAATAGAACTCACTAGAGGTTAAGCAGTAAAGCCAATATGGTAGACCACTCCCACCCCCACCCTTGCCAAATATCTGGGGAGAAATTAAGCCTCAAATACTAAATCCTCCTGACCTTTTGGGATATCAAAATTCATAATTCTTAAGCAAAATTCCAAATGAGTGAAGGTTTCAGTGTTTTTCCTTTCCAAATTCTTATTCTGCCTAAACTTAGTGAGAGGGATCCTAACCTTAAACACATTTAAAGGTGAATTAATACATCGTGAAGTGCCTCTAGTCGACTTTTTTTTCAGAGTCTGAAGAATTATTGGACCCATGCAATTATCACAGTACCAACCTCACATTCATAAATTTTAAAAGTTCAAGAAAGTCCCCAGCTCCAAGATCAGTTTCTGTTGAGTAAAGTGATATTCCTTGACCCTAGAACTCAGTGCAATGCGTATCCACGTTACCTTCCCAAGACCATATCAGAGATGTGGGGGATGTCTAAGGGGAAGAGGGCAGATCCAGAAAATCTTCAGCTACAGTAAAATTCCAGTCAGTCTGGGCAGTTGTCCACATCAGACTGAGACAGTTACCATCAAAATGTTAGTAATTATGGGATATGGCAAGCTCTAGGTTGGGTGGAGGAATGTGTTTGCATATACAGTACTATCCTTGCCCTCAGGGAGTGACATTTGAAATATATCTTTTTGTGAAGTTTAGGGATTTGCAGTGGCAACATTCTCTGTGCCTAGGTCTTATTTTTAGGTGCTCTAATTTTCCACCTGTATATTTAAAACCTGTTTAATTTTTTTCTTTTCTATCCCCTATGCACAGGCCTAAGAAACCCATCTCTTACCATTGGTTTTCCTTATTACCTCCTTATTTCAGCAGGAGAGTTACCCCTCCCCCAGGTGTCACTTCTGCAGCTTGAGGGCCTTGGGACCCAGGGAGAACCATACCGTACCCAGGTGTTACTCTTCTCAGAACTTAGCCTTCCCTCATGTTTGAACTTTCTATTCCTTGAGTAACTTGTCCTACTCAAGGAAACAAAAATATTTTCTTTCGTCACAGTCTTTTCTGCAGTAAGAAGATGCAGCTGAGTTGGATTTTTTAAAAAATATTTTCATCAGTTTGTTCAAGTGGTCCCCTTCTTTCTCTATTCTTATTTTATGGATCTGAAAGTATTTTAATTAATTTGTTTGCTTCTGCTTCCCCTATGCGTTCAGACCTAGACATTTCTTTTCCTGGTGCTGCCTTCCATGTTCTATATTGTATGGTTCCTCCCACTGAGAGAAGTAACAGCAAGGAGTTAGGAGTCTGCCAAGAGGGTCCTTTGCTCAATACAAATCTTACCCACTTTTATGTCCTTGCGTTGGATAACCTTTACTAAGGAGTACTCTCCCATCGTACCACATCTGTGCTGTGCTGGTGTCTGCTGCTGTCCTGCCTGAATCCCCTTTTACTTGTCTCCTCTTTCCTTTCAACTTTACATTTCCAAGTTTCTTGAGCATGTTCGCTTGGGGCCCATGTAAATAATTGACACCCTGGAATTCACCAAATACTACTTCAAATATCCTACCCTGATCTTCTCAGATTTTAATGTTTAAATGTTTTATGCAACCAGTTTGAATAGCTATTGCAGTCTTCAGACACTTCCAGGACCCTCTTTGCGGGGGGAGTCACACTGCTCTGTTTTCTGGGCTCTCCTGTCTCTGCCTCCTCTGATCACACATCCCGATTCAGCAATGGCTAAATTAGCTTACTCTTCAGAGCCCTGTCTTTAAGAGCACTTAGATCCATTTCCCTTTTGTGTAAATCCAGTTTGGTCTTTAAGACCTCATGTTTCCTCCTAAGCAGATTTATTTCTTTCTAAATTCCTTAATACTTCTCCAGTTAGCCTTCGACTGGTAACAGAGCTAAAATCATTTCCTGAACTATGATCCTTTTGTCTAAAACCTTCTGAAGTTTCCCCCATCTAAAATCCTTGCACTTCTTCTCCACCACACCCTTTCCTTAGTCAATTTGGGCCTTTGGCATTATGATGATCTCATTCAATTTTACTTCTATCTCTGTCCAAGTGGGAGCTATATTTCCAAAGCAATAGGTGTCCATTTCACTTTTACTACTCATTAGTAAAAGCTACCATTCCTCTACAGTTGAGACACAGTTTGGATCCTGAAAACCAAGAGCCATAGATACAGTGTACATGAATGAAGAATCTACAGAGCCCATAGCTATGGGAAGTGGTCTTCTGAGTCTCTGGGCAAGCCACATAGATCCAAGGGGTTAGCTCACCTCATTAATCTCCTAGGAACTCAATGCAGTTACAAACAAAATAATAAGCAGCAGGATCTGACACGCCGATCACTGCTACATATGTTGGTTCTTACATCCAGAGCTTAAAATTGAAAGCTAGATCCTCACACACTAATAATGTTTTATAGCTAAAGAGAAATGGGTCTGTAGTTCTGCACGAAATGCTCACAGCACACACCAATGTCTCGGCACCCTTCCTATAGGTTAGAGACAAACAGTCCCGGGGATGAAGCTGAGCTAGTGTAGGTGAGGTGAAGTTGCCCACAGAAACCCCAGCGACTACTCCAGTGGCCTAGCCCCCGGGCTGCAGCTGTTTCAAAGGCCAACACGGACAGAATGTACTAGGACTAAGGCACACCTTTTGTCCAGGCAGCCCCAGAACACCAGATATCAGTATGTGCTGTTTTTTCTCTAGATGTCCTGTACAATGTCTATCTAGCTGGATATCTCATTCAACCATCCAATTAATAATGCTCCCATCCGACCCACCCCCTCCAGAGTTCCTTGAATGGATTGAGAGATAACTGTAAAAGTCTGACAGATGACTTAAAATATTTAGCTTTATTATTAGTATAAATAAATGAATGACCTCACCAAGATTTTTATACTCCCCCTCTAGACTTTGGAGAAACCACTTGAGAGAGAGTTTGGGCCAACAGAACACAATGTATCATCTTGTGACAGCCAGAGTCAAAAATAAGAAATGAAAAGGTTCAGCTGCTCATTTCCAGTTCCCTATTCCAAACAGGACCTTCAAATAAGTCACCCCTCCCCCCTTCGTGAGGAGTGGGAAGGGTGTGAATAAGTGGACAGAAGCTATTCTTTCAAATACTTTCAAAAGCACGGAGAGTCCTATGTTATCATAAAGGATTGAAGGAGGGAAAGAGTCACTCCTTCTACATTTCTGATGATGATGAGGAGGAGGAGGAGGAGGAGGTTTCAACAATGCTTGGAAAATTCTAGAAAATATGGCAAAAAACTACATTTGTAGAAGAATGACAGAGTCCTGGGGAGAATATGTTGTAATATGAAGCTATGAGAAAATCTCTTTTATAGACTGTCCCTTTAAGATGACAGAAATTTACCAGACCCGTAAAGGTACAAGTTGCCAATCCCTGATGCTCTCAAATATTATCAGCTACCAGTTAACCTGGGCTTCTTCCCTAGTCCGTCTGCTCACTTGCTTTTGGGAGATCTAGGCAGAAGGCACTAAGTATGATGGGAACAGTATATGTTTTATTTTGGGCCCCAGAAATTACTCATTCACAATAAAAATATGCAGTTGTAGAGGGAACCTTGGATCCTTCCAATGACTGACAGGCAAACACGGAAAACTCAGCCGGAACAGCTCTGATGCTGACGCCCCATGGAGCTACCCTCTTGGGTTTTTCCTAAAAATTACTAGACCTTGGTTGTGGGATTGAGAATGAGTTTTAAATACGTCTGCTTCAACATATTCGGAGAGCAGTGGTTCCCCACGGGGGAAGTCAGCAATTCTCCCCGCTAGGGTACACTGGGCAATGTCGGGGGATAGTTTTGTCACAACTGGGGGTGATACTGCTGACAGCTTGGGGCAGAGGCCCGCGAGGCTGCTAAACATTCTCCAATGTACATGACAGCACCCCAAAATAAAGAATCATTTGTCCTAAAATGTCAGTAGTGCTGAAGTTGAGAAACCCTGTACTAGAATTCGAAGAGAACATAGGATAGGGACCTATCCATATTGTAAGATTTGATTCAATTTAATAAGCATGTACTGAACTCTTACTTTGCTTCAGGCACTGCGCTAGGCACTAGGGACTAAAAAGAGGTTCAGGGCATGACCCCTTAAAGATCTTGTTCCCTGGCCAGAGAAATAGATGCAAAGCTCTGTAACGACATTTGATAAGGTCTCTTGTAGTCGGAGATTTGGGCTCTCCACAAGTTTTGAAATTCTCCCTATGTTTATCATCTCTTGAAAAAAGAGGATAGTAGGTTCTCTGTGTACTTTTCCTAGGAATACATTTAACTGCAAACCTTCACAAAAAAAGATTGTGATGATGACAATTACCTCCCAGGGGAGAAGTTTGATACATGTATATGCCAAGCTCCTATTGTCCTGAGATCGGGAGGGACGTTATCCTCTTTCTGTCTGACCAGAGGGTCTCATGTCACCTCGTGAAACAGTGACAGGCTTAGTTTTCCTGCAAGTTCAGGAACCACTCCTATGTTCACAGCACGAGGGCCAGAACCCAGAGCTTACTGCAGCCTTATCATTGACTAGTTTATAAAGCCAGTGGCCTAGAGAAAATGATGGAATGAGGAAAATGGCCAAGAGTACCC
This sequence comes from Micronycteris hirsuta, assembly GCA_004026765.1. Classification (NCBI taxonomy): domain Eukaryota; kingdom Metazoa; phylum Chordata; class Mammalia; order Chiroptera; family Phyllostomidae; genus Micronycteris; species Micronycteris hirsuta. The sequence goes on from PVJI01001738.1 coordinate 83,360, forward strand.
CTTCGGGCAATAAATTACTAGACCAATGTAAACAAATTATTTAGAGTCATATACAAATAAAGTAAAATATTAAACTCTTTCCCATGTTTGCTTACTCAGCTGGACAGACTTGAGGAGAAACAGAGAGAAACCTACCGGCGTATGCTAGAGCAACTCTTGCTGGCAGAGAAGTGTCACAGGCGCACGGTGGATGAATTAGAAAACGAGAAGCACAAACACACTGACTACATGAACAAGAGCGACGACTTCACCAACCTGCTGGAGCAGGAGCGGGAGAGGTAATGTGCACACGTGCCACCCGGCGGGTCAGGGCGCCCGCAGTCCTCACCTCCGTCTCTGCTGCCAGGCACCAGACTTTGTTGCAGTGACACCACAGATGGGTGCCCAGTCTGGTTCTGATTTCTGAATGGCTTCTGACCACGGAGAGCGAGCTGGACTTTTATCTGGAACTATTAAAGTGAATATATTTGAGGGGGCATATAAGTAGGACTCCACATTCCCGCTAGAATTTTGTAAGCCATAAACTTTATAGCTGGAAACCAGCACAGGAAGATTATATTTGAACTTGATCAATGAAACACCCACATTTGAAAGGCCTCTCTACTAATTGAAATAATCTACTTGTTCTCTTTGGGATTGAAATCCACTTATTTGGGAAAGCAAATTTTTAAATTTAACAATTTAAAATGAATCCTATTCATTCTTTTTTAAAAAATATATTTTATCGATTATGCTATTACAGTTGTCCCATTTCCCCCCCTTTATTCCCCTCCACCCTGCACAACCCCTCCCTCCCACATTCCCCCCCCCTTTAGTTCATGTCCATGGGTCATACATATAAGTTCTTTGGCTTCTATATTCCCTATACTATTCTTAACCTCCCCCTGTCTGTTTTGTACCTACCATTTATACTTATTCTCTGTACCTTTTCCCCTTTCTCCCTCTCCCACTCCCCTTTTGATAACTCTCCATGTGATCTCCATTTCTGTGGTTCTGTTCCTGTTGTAGTTGTTTGCTTAGTTTGCTATTGCTTTTGTTTTAGGTGTGGTTGTTAACAACTGTGAGTTTGCTGTCATTTTACTGTTCATATTTTTTATCTTCTTGTTCTTAGATAAATCCCTTAACATTTCATATAATAAGGGCTTGGTGATGATGAACTCCTTGAACTTGACCTTATTTGAGAAGTACTTTATCTGCCCTTCCATTTTAAATGAAAGCTTTGCTGGATAGAGTAATCTTGGATGTAGGTCCTTGCCTTTCATGACTTGGTATACTTCTTTCCAGCCCCTTCTTGCCTGAAAGGTCTCTTTTGAGAAATCAGCTGACAGTCTTATGGGAACTCCTTGGTAGGTAATTGTCCCCTTTTCTCTTGCTACTTCTAAGATTCTCTCCTTATTTTTAATCTTGGGTAATGTAATTATGATGTGCCTTGGTATGTTCCTCCTTGGGTCTAACTTCTTTAGGACTCTCTGGGCCTCCTGGACTTCCTGGAAGTCTATTTCCTTTGCCAGATTGCGGAAGTTCTCCTTCACTATTTGTTCAAATAAGTTTTCAATTTCTTGTTCTTCCTCTTCTCCTTCTGGCACCCCTATAATTCTAATGTTGAAATGTTTATAGACGTCCTAGAAGTTCCTAAGTCTTTCCTCATTTTTTTGAATTCTTCATTCTGTTCTGGTTGAATGTTTTTTCTTCCTATTGGTCCACACCATTGATTTGAGTCCCAGTTTCCTTCCTATCACTATTGGTTCCCTGTACATTTTCTTTTATTTCTCTTAGCATAGTCTTCATATTTTCATCTAATTTGCAACTAAATTCAATCAACCCTGTGAGCATCCTGATTACCATTGTTTTGAACTGTGCATCTGATAGGTTGGCTATCTCTTCATTGCTTAGTTGCATTCTTTCTGGAGCTTTGATCTGATCTTTCATTTGGGCCATTTTTTGGTCTCAGCATGCCTGTTACATATAAGGGGCGGAGCCTTAGGTGTTCACCAGGGTGGGGTAACCCATGTTGCTGGGTTGTGGTGCTGTATGTTGGGGAGGATCTGAGAGGGAACAATGGCATTTGCTCTGCTCTCTGCTGGCTTTCAGTCACTTCCCCCACTACCTACAAGCAAATCGGGCCCTTCTGTGCTGATTCCCAGGTGGGTGGGCTGTGCACATCATAGGACCCTATAGGTCTCTCCAACGAACTCCCCTGTGAGGCTGGGAGTTCCTCCCACTGCTGCCTCAACCCCCGCAGGTGTTTTCAATCGGTGGTTTGAGGCTTTATTTCCCGGAACTGGGACCCTGGGTTTTGTGGTCTGTCTCACTCCCCAGCTGTTTCTCTTGGTTTATCTGCACGCGAATGTGTGACTGCCCACCCCTCCTGCTGTTGCCTTGCTACAAGTCCTTTCTGCCCCAGCTGCTCATCTCCGCCCCTCCTTCTGGTCTGGAAGAATGTTTCTTATTTAACCCCTTGGTTGTCGGACTTCCATACAGTTCAATTTTCTGTCATTTCTGGTTGTTTTTCATTTTTAAAATTGTCGTTGTCCATTTTTTGGTTGTGAGAGGAGGCACAGTGTATCTACCTATACCTCCATCTTGGCTGGAAGCCCCTATTCATTCTTAATACCAGTACCCAAACTCCTAATATTCAGGTGAATATAAATTACTTAATGTACTAGAACTACCTGCTTAACTTTTTAAGGGTTAAAAACTCTTAAAACAATGTAAAAAATCAAAAGCAAAACAAAACAAAAACTCAGTGTGTTGAGCTTTGCTTATGTATCCTTGTAGGTAGTTTTTATCAGATCAGGGATTGCCATATTTGAAGCTGACTCCAAATTGACAAGCTCTATGCTACCCAGTTTTTTTAGCATCTTTTTTTTTTCAGTTTACTCTGTCCTGTTTATTCCCTTAGCTGAATAGTTATGTCTGTGAATTTCACAACCTTTGAAACCAATGACTTGAATCCTGATGCTTTGAGTTACCAAGCATGTCTGTTTCTGTGTATAAGACTTGCAAATTAAGAGCCACTCATGGAATCAAAGGACGGATAAAGAGATTCCCAGACAAGAAAAAGCTAAAGGAGTTCATCACCACCAAACTGGTATTGTATGAAATGTTAAAAGGTCTTCTTTAAGAAGACGGAAAAAAGATCAGAAATATGAACAATGAAATGGTAATAAATGCATATCTAGCAACAACTGAATATAAAAAACAAAATGAAGAAACAGAACAGAAACAGATTCATAGATACAGAGAACATTTTCACGGTTGCCAGATCGGAGGGGGGTTGGGAGGATGGGTGAAGGGATTAAGAAGTACAAATTGGTTGTTGCAGAAAAGTCATGGGGATGTAAAGTACAGCACAGGGAACATAGTAATATCAGATGAGTGCCAGATCTATCAGGATGATCACTTAGTAAGTTACATATATAATGTCTAATCACTGGGGTGCACACCTGAAACTAATATAATGCGTGTCAACTGAAGTTGAAAAATAAAAATGATTTTTAAAAAACCCACTCAGGAACAGCTTTACCAATCCCAGCTTTATAATCTAGTTACCAAAAAGAGATCTGGTTTTCCCAGAATAGTTTACTTACCAGAAAAAGCTATCACGATAAGAGAGGAAGTAAAAACAAAACAGAGCAAATTTGTGTTAAAATTTTTTAAAAAGTATCGGTACTGTTTATTTAGTATTGGACTTGGCACATTCCTTGGGGAGGTGAAAATGGAAAGGAGAACAATGGCTGAGCAATATCCTCAATTTATGGTTTCTTTTAGCCTTTCTTCAGTTTCTGTCAGCTCAGGCTTATCAGCTTCACATTTGAACAAATCGTTGGTCTAATCTGAGATTTTCGGTAACCAAACAGAGAGAATAAATGCCACCTCCTCAATCTCTGAACTTTCCAGCCTAAAGCACGGATGTTGCAAACAAGTTTCTAACGACAGTGTAAGTTACAGGTACCGGCAACGGACCACTGTGCTGGACCGTGGTCGGGTAAAAGGGTCACAGCTTGTTTGATATGGACTTTTTAAAAGCTCTGAAATCAAATCAAAAGCTCTTAAAAACACCTATGTGGATTAATTATTTTCTGATCTGTCTGTAAATTATTTCATTAACAAGATATATCTGTCTTCTCCAATTTCACACCCAAGGTAAGTGCCTGAAGTGGCCCTAGTTCACTTGCGGAGTTGTTGGCTTAAATGAAGTGTGTGGCTGGAGAAGCTGAACTTACCCAGGCTCTTTTTTTGTTTCCCTGATTTTTGTGTTCTCTGAGAGTAACTGACCCGTTCAAACAGTACTTCACATCAGTTATGCCATGAGCGGGTTCCCAGATGTGTTTATTTACTAACTTCATGTTGATCAGCCCCAGTCCCTGTGTGGGAGTTAAGTTTACTAAGATGACTACAACCACCATGTCTCCTGAGTGAAGTGCTGTGTAGAGGTTTTAAAAAATCAAAGTAAAACTTTCACGTTTTAGATAAGAATTCACTGAGGGACCTTTGACTCTCACTTAAATATCAAACCACTTCAAGGTTTTGAAATTGTACCTTTTGACTCAACAGGTTATACTTTAATGTTGTATATGTTTTTACTGTCAATGTTTTTTTCTTCCCAGATCTATCCCGAGTGCCCACCAGTGCATATGGCACTGTGGGCACACCTTGACATACTTGTGTGTTAAATTATACACCCATTATGACTCTGGTAACTTAAGCTGGCTTCTCTGAATTTCTCTGCAATCTGAGGCATCCACCGTGATGGCTTGCTGCGTTCCAGGGCAGTGAAGCCTATAGGATTTTCTCAAAGGTCAGGCTTGGGATTCTTGCCCTTTGGAAACTGCCCTGCTGTAAATCTGCTTTGAGTTAAATCCTCTTTTCGAAGTAAGCAGTCATAATTAGATCTACTTATAGGAGCTGGCAGTTTGCTGACCCAAAGGCTCACTTTCCCGTGGGCCACAGTGCAGCAGCGGAGCTCTTCCCCACAAGGACCTCGGACTCGTCCCTCCGGGCTCAGTCAGGGCCCAGGTGCTCTGGCAGCCTGTGCCTGGGCGCCACATGGCCACGGCCGCAACACCTGCAGGGGAAGCTGAGCTACAGCTGATGAAGAACCGGCATTTCTCAGCACTATTGGGAGACCTGGCATAGACTGTTCCAAGTCTTTTTGTTTGCTTCTTTGTTTTGCACTCCCTTTCCCATCTCCAGAAAAGCTCCTTTTGAGAGAAAAAAAAAAAAATAGAGAGAAAGAGAGACAGAGAAAGCCAAGAACTTTCCTTTGAAAACATTTACCTTCGTTTCATCTGTGAGTAAAGGAAGGAAGTGAGATTTGAGATAAGCCTAAGTGGTTTGCTTCTTGTAATCACCCAGTTTCTCCCACTGGGTGTGTGACTTTGCAGGCTCTCTTCATCCCAGGCAACTTTCCCTCTGGTGGGATGAAGCGGGGAGGGGTGCAGAACCAGAGGACTGCCTAATGGAGCATCTGGGCTTCAGTTCTCTATAATTATCCTGCTCTGCGAAGGGTTCTTACTTCCAGAAAAACGGTTAAAACTAACAAAAATGGACCTAGGCATACAGGATTAGTAGCAGGTTTAGGTAAACAATCCAGATTCATGTGTTTGATGAAACCAGGAATCTGAGCATTGCAAAGGACTCCTGAGGTCAGCCTTTTCAAGTTCCTCATTCTATGGGTGGAGAAATTGAGGCCCATAAAAATTATGTAGCTCAATTAAGAGCATAAAGCAAGTCACTGGCACTTTTATGCAAATGAGTCCCTTGGGCTAAATGGCTTGTTTTATGTTTTCTTTGTGTGTGTGGACTCCCCACCTCCATGCTCTTCTGTCCAAACTGTGACACAACATCTTTACAAGGCACAAGGGTGGATATCGTCACGATAAAACCCAGTGATATTAGCACCAGTGGTATCTCTAGACTGTCAGTCAACATAAGAGAAGCTTTGAGATGTCATTCGTTGGAGACGCAGTGCAGAGACTTGTTTTGGAGACTTGTTTTGGAGCCAGGTTTGACTAGGATGCAGAGCGTCCCACTTCAGTTGCGTTCTGTTTGGGACTGCCTGGATGCAAGGGGGGTGATGGTTATGGAGGGTTCCGCGAAGCCCCGCCTCCGTGCTGCCTCCCTGTTATGGTCACTGACCTAGACCACACAAGTGTAAAAACTTTTCAGGAGTTGTTAAGTTCATCTTGTATACACATTCCACAGATTAAGTCCCTAAAATGGGCAACATATTGTTCTGGGCTTCCTTTGTTCTAAGTCCACAGACTGTGATTGTAACTTATTACCATCATTTGCTGCATATTTATTGTTACAAGTAGTCATATTCCCAAATTTAAAACAGGAAATAGCATGAAAAAATGCTTTGGCTTAAATGGCATTGTTAATAAAAAGATGAAAATGTCCTTTATTGCATTAAGATTGAGTAAAGAAAAGCTCTCTTTCAAAATGCTATATTCTGTTTGGTCCATATTTTAAGCTAACTCAATCTTTAGAGGCATAATTCTGGGCACATGAGATCACCATTAGAGTTTATATTTTATTCCTTGTCTGAACAGCAGGACTTGTGATTTTAATCTTAAGCTTCACTAGGGTTGTTTCAAGAATGTCAGAATAGAGATAGCAGAGTTGCACAAAAAAAAATGATCTCGAACTTAAGTATTTGGGGGCAATGTGTGTGTGTGTGTGTGTGTGTGTGTAAATGATGTGGCAGAGTGCTGTCTAAATCCGTAACTGTAGATACAGATTTTTAGGATCAGCTGGGACTCAATAAATAATTACATCATCATATAATATTGCAGCAAACTTTCCAAGTAAAAGTTGTTATTTTGGGTTTGTTTTTTTTTTTAAGTACAAATCAGCATCTCAAGAGAAAATTCTGAACTTGTAAAACAGAATGCAAGAGCAGGAGCTCGAATGGAGGGAAGGCTTTCCAGCCCCATTCTGGTGTTGTTTGGGTCAATGTGAAGGGGATTGGGCATTTGCCTGGTGGCCCATGGGACAGGCTGCACTATCACATTTGCCTGTGTCGGGGAATGACCAGTAAGATGGAGTAAGTTTTTGAAAACGGGCTCTAGTGGCCTAGGAGTTGGGGAAATATTCTTGGCTCACTTTATTGAAAAAGATTCACATCTGGTTCCTGGGCATAATTTCCTAAAATTTCTTGGATTTAGATGTCTTATCTCCAAAATATGGCAATGAAATTGATATTTTTTACTGGTAGCTTGGAAGATCACAACAAAGCACTTTGTAGAAAATGATTGCTGCTGATGTGTAAATGGTCAAGTCTTATCAAGCAGAAGTAATCAATAGGTGGAACATATCAGTAGAAAACATCTGAGCCCTAACACTGTGTTAGCTCTCTGCTAGATGCTATTTAGTAGCGCAGTTACCTTTTATTGACCTCCCCAAAATGCTGGACACACATATACATCTTGTTTGATCCCTACACAACTGTAACGCGTACAATAATTACCATCCCTGTTTAGCAGGTGGGAAAGCAGACAGGTTACATTCCTTTCCCCAATGTCACTGCTAACAGTTAATTGAAAGAATCAATGTTTGAACTGAGCTTCTCACAGTAAAAAAAATGAAATGAAGTAAACTTTGTTACTTCTACATTCTTACCTTCTGATTAAACTGAACACATTGTTTCATTAATGCAAGGAGGGAAAAAAGATGACTTGGAAAGCCGGACAATGACTTCTTGGGCTGCCCGACCACTCTGTGCAGGATTCAAATTCACAGACGTGATCATGAGATATGCCCCAACTATCACTATCCTACTGACTGAGAAAATTCCTGAGAATAGAGTTTTTCAGAAAGGAGACGGATTAGAATTCAGAGATTCAGTCACAGAAGGAATACGTTTTACAGCTGATTTTCTGAAAGAATGCTGGGCTCAAACCACACCTTTCAATTCCTCTTATCCTTGCAATACGAAAATCCCACTTCTCCCTGGAAAATAGGATTGAATTGAAGGAGGCTGAGCTGGTGGTATTACTCCTATAGCACAGATTGGGTGTTTATGTTGGGGGGTGGGGTAGGTGGGGATAAGGTAAAAAAAAAAAAGTGATGTTACATCTTCCTTAAAGGGACCAGGCAATCAGTGACTCAAAGACTCCTAACCCCTAGGGCTAGAGGTTTGGAATTAAAAGGGAGGTGATCCTCCTAAAAGACCCAGGCTATTAATGTATCCACTCCCAGCACTGTAGAACTAGGAGCATGTCACTTACCCTTAACTAGGCACCCTGTGGATTAAATGTGAGCGAGTCCACTAAAAAATGCCTTGAGGTTCATTTCACCAGATTCCAACTATACAAAAATGCTGGATCTTAAGTAGATGTGACCTTTTCCCCCAAGCTTTACAGTACCTCATTCTCAAAGTCATTGAGTTACCAACCTTTGAGCTGAGACTCTTCAGTTTTAGTAATATAACTTTAATAGATATGTTTAGGAAACAAATTATCTGCTCAACAAAATTTTCTGGTTAATTAAAGGTTGTGATGCAAATGAATTTATTTTTACTGTTATGGAAAATATTTCTCAGATGCATTTTACTTTCCTTAATTTTTTAACTATATTTTATTGATTATGCTGTTACAGTTGTCCCACTCTTCCCCCCCTTCTTGCCCCCCACCCCCTTACCCCCCCTTTCCCCACCCTTTAGTTTTGTCCATAGGTCATACACGTAAGTCCTTCTGCTTCTGCACTTCCTATACTATTCTTAACCTCCCCCTGTCTGTTGTCTACCTCCCATTTATGCTACTTGTTCTGTGCCCCATTCCCACCCTCTCCCCCAACCACTCCCCTGTTGATATTCCTCCATACGTTATATAACTCCCTTTAACATTTCATACAATAAAGGCTGGGTGGTGATGAACTTCTTGAACTTGACCTTATCTGAGAAGCACTTTATCTGCCCTTCCATTCTAAATGAAAACTTTGCTGGAGAGAGTATTCTTGGATGTAGGTCCTTGCCTTTCATGACTTGGAATACTTCTCTCCAGCCCCTTCTTGCCTGTAAGGTCTCTCTTGAGAAATCAGCTGACAGTCTTATGGGAATTCCTTTGTAGGTAACTGTCCCCTTTTCTCTTGCTACTTCTAAGATTCTCTCCTTATTTTTAATCTTGGGTAATGTAATTATGATGTGTCTTGGTGTGTTCCTCTTTGGGTCCAACTTCTTTGGGACTCTCTGAGCTTCCTGGACTTCCCGAAAGTCTATTTCCTTCACCAGCTTCGGGAAATTTTCCATCATTATGTGTACAAATAAGTTTTCAATTCCTTGGATTTCTTCATCTCCTTCTGGCAGCCCTATGATCCACATGTTGGGCCGTTTACGGATGTCCTGGAGGTTTCTGAGCCCCTCCTTTGTTTTTTGAATTCTTGTTTCTTCATTCTTTTCTGGTTGGATGTTTTTTTCTTCTGCTGGTCCACTCTGTTGATTTGAGTCCCAGTTTCCTTCTTATCCCTATTAGTTCCCTGCAGATCTCTCCTCATTTGTTCAAGCAATTTTGATAATTTTTCGTCAAATTCTGTGAGCATCCTGATTACTAGGGTTTTGAACTGTGCATCTGATAGGTTGTCTATCTCTTGGTTGGTTAGTTCTGGAGCTTTGATCTGTTCCTTTCTTTGGGCCATTTTTTTTTTCCCCCTTGGTGATCCTGTTACTGTAAGGGGGGCGGAGTCTTGGGGTTTACCTGGGCAGGGAAACTCCCGGTAGTTGTGCTGTGATGTAGCCTGTGGGGGTGGGACCTGAGCGCACAATGGCTCCTGCTCCGCTCTCCGCACCCACACCGCCTCCCGCAAGCAATTTGAGCCCCTCTGCGCTGGCTCCGGGGGTCGCTCTGGGGTCGGTGGACGGGCTGCACAGCTCCAATCCCCCGCAGGTCTCCCCAGCGAACTCTCCTGTGAGGCCGGGAGTTCCTCCCGCCACGGACTCCACCCCCACAGGCGCTCTCAATCTGCGCCGATGGGTTGCGCCCTGCTTTCTTTCCCGGTTTCTCTGCACGCGAATGCAGACCTGCTGAGTCCACCAGTCTCGGCCCCGCTGGGTCCAGATGAGCCAGGCGCTGGCCGCGCTTAGGTCCGGCACCCCCGTCTCGGTGTGCTGCAGCCCCGCAGGAACCGCCCCTCCAACCACGGTCCTGCGGTCTGCTCACCAGCTCGCTGCCGGGTCGCCGAGCGCTCTCCCTCCGCCCTGCTCCTCCTGGCTCACCAAACTGGATGAATGTATCTTCTTTAATTCCTTGGTTGTCAGACTTCCTCTCAATTCGATTTTCTGTCAGATCTGGCTGTTTTTGTTTAGATAAATTTCTGGTTTTTTCCTTGTTTGGCTGTGCAAGGAGGCACGGTGCGTACACCTATGCCACCATCTTGTCGGAAGTCCTCCTTAATTTTTTTTAATATACCACAAAATCCAGTTAATTCTATTTGATGATTTCAGGATCTTGTAGTGCTGCCACCGTCCACCCATACAACTTCAGAGGTTATTAGATTATATTAAAATGTAAATGTCAGTTATGGTTACATTTTTATTGTGTATAAGGACGGTGAAGATGTTTTGCAGATCTTAGGCTTAACCTTGCTGAGTGTCTTAGTTCATTAGATTCAATGTATTTGGACTTCAAGGACAACAAAAACAAAACTTAAACCAAGAAGGACTCTAATATTATACAAAGGGGTGGGATAATAATCAAAGAAAACTGGACAAAGGAAAGGAAAGGCATCGAAAAGGATGGCTTGAGAGACCATAAGCAAGAAGTACACTTTACCGTTGAAGGTTTTAATACATAAGAATGTCTTGGTCTTGTTATTTGGTACCCCTTATTCTGGAAAAGTCATAGGAGAAGTGAAAATGGAGGATGGTATCTGAGAGGTAAAGAGCGAGAACCCAGTAGTCAGAGGTGGCCAGGTTGTCAGTCTCTCTATATCTGAACCGATTATTGAGTTGCTCTCTTTCAGAAAGATTTCAGGAAATTGTAAGTTTCTGAACTCTAAGTACCCAATTCACTGAAGAGGCATCTTTTGAGAGAAGTAGAGGACACTTCAGAGATGAAGTAGGAAAAAGCAAGACTAGTAAAATTTTGAAAATGAGAAGTAGTAGATATTTTTCTACCAGAAACAAAACTTATTTTAAAGTTACGATTAGTAAAATATTGTGTTGTTGGTACATGGATAGACAGATCGACAGAGCTGATAGATGTCCTGGAAATATATTATAGTAGATGCAGAAATTTCAGGTAGATATGGCATTCCATATCAGTTTAAAAAACTGAGACCCTTAGTAGTGGCTATTACGATAGTTACGTTTATGCATAGTACAGATAACTTGTTGGTAAACATGGGGTACAATGGATCGTACCTGAGCTAGGGGCACTGCTCTCTGGCCTAATCTGGCTTCTGCCCTTTCAGGAGAAGCGTCCGTCTAACGGCAGTGGTTTATGTTAGGGGAAGAGTTCGCATCGACTTTTTAAGTTTCCAAAGGACTGATAAGTCCATATAATAAAAAATATATATTTGAGGAGTAACATGTAACTACAAAATATATAGCTTGAAAATGATGACTTTTCTATTAAAAAAGTAGTATTATGATTTTTAGCCACATAAAATTTTATGAGAAGTAAAATATGTGATAACTGTAAACATCATTTGGAAGAAACCTACTATGGTAACTTTGCTGAAGTCATAATTTTGCTATATTTCTATAACTTTGTATATTCAAAAAATTATTGAATTAAAAAGTGATAGAACACATTTTATATCTTGAAAATAATATAAACTTAAGCCCAGCTTGGACGGACTTATTATAATAACCTGGGGAATAATTATTCTCTTTTCCCAGCAGCTGCATGAAGCAAACTGCCTTAAACACGAAAAACAAACAAACAAACACAAACCAAAGAATTTTACCTAATAGTGCACCAAGTTGAGGGGTTATTTTAATGCATGTATTTTTCATAGAAGTTATTGTTGGTTGTTATGTGGAATCCAGATATAAATTCACTTATTTAGAAAGTCTAGTGCAGATCTACTTTATATATTTTAGATAAAAAGTTGATTATTGTTGATACAGCATATTTATGCAAATACAAACTCATGCTTATTTTTATTGTTAATCAGAGAGCCCTCAGAAACTAAGGCAGATGGGGATTTTTAAGAAACACACAATGAGCCCTGACTGGTATGGCTCAGTGGGTTGGGCGTAATTCTACAAAGCAAGAGGTCCTGGTTCGGTTCCCAGTCATGGCACATAGGTAACTGGGTTGTGGGCCAGGTCCCAGGTTGGGGGTGTGCAAGAGGCAACCAATCGATGTTTCTCTTGCACATCAATGTTTCTCTCCCTCCCTTCCCCTTTCTCTAAAAATAAATAAATAAAATAAAAAAAACACAATGAAAATCAGGAAATAACAAGCAGGCCAGTTATAATGGTACTTTAACAAGCAAATTTTAAGTCAATAATTACAGCCTTATTATTGTTTACCCAAGTGACATACAATAAATAGTGCTTTGAAGTGACAAATTTTTTCAAATTCTTTCTGATCTATTAATACACTGATACTGTCAATCATGAACCAGACCATTGTAATGCCAGACAATTGATCAATTAAAAAAAATTTGTTTTACTTACTGACTTTAGAGAGGAAGGAGGGGAAGAGAGAGGAAGGAGGGGAAGAGAGAGGAAGGAGGAGGAGAGAGACAGAGAGAAAGAAAGAGAAACATCAATTTGTTGTTCTACTTATTTATGTATTTAGTGGTTGATTCTTGTATGTGCCCTGACTGGGGATCAAACCCACAAGCTTGGCATATCAGGATGATGCTCTAACCTACTGAGCTACCCAGCCGGGGCTGATCAATTTTCATAGGCATTCTGTATGTCAGAAAATACAAAACCAATCTATATTCTATAGATCTTTAAAAATTATTTGAAGCATTAGTAAGATATATAAGTTCCAGAAAAAGTAACTGAATTCAGGTTGCAAAAACAACTGGATTTAAAAGTGAAAATTTCCAACCACGGATTCACAGTGCTTGGTTCCCAAATTCCAAACTAGTTGAATCGAGTTTTTAACTGAGCTGATGTTTTGTTGCAGCATCATGGATGAAATCAGGTATTAAAAAGTAGTAAGTGACATTATTCTTCTGAAATGAAAAAGCTTGGGAATGCTGCCCTAAATTGGCAGCCGTTTGTTACCACACTTAAGACCAAGAAAATGTTTTTGCACAAATTTATACAGCAAGAAAGATTAAGAAAGGAAACTGCTGGAAAAATCTATTGTCTCTTAACACCACAGAGAATAACTCCATTACTCTGAGATTTTTCCTTTTTTCCAGGCTGGAAGAAGGTACTCAGATTAGCATTACAAATCCTGGACTCCAGGGAGGGAGCTGGAACTTGGGAAGGTGGTGTTTTCAGTGTTTGGAGGTTGCTCCTTTCTGGCTCTTCGACTGAGTGTGCACTTTTTTCCAAGAATGCTTGTGTTTGGAAAGTACTTCACGGTGGTGAAAAGTTTGAACAGAAAAGATTAATCAAAGGTTGGGTCTTTCATGCTCAATGCATAACATATTCAGCTCTTGGATGTGAATTTCTTAGCCAAGAAACTATTCAAATAATATTCAGGGGCTGAAATGTGAGCTTCAACCGTAAACAAACTAGAGGTCAACTTTACTTAATCTTAACTTATTCCTCTTAAGTTCAGAAATGCTGTGCCTTAGGATTTTCTGTACATTTTTAACAGTGCTTAATATCCTGTAAGGGTTTACTGAAAGTTATTTTTATTTATTTTATTCTTAAATGGTTAAGGAAATACATATCTGATCTGAAATGTAAGGGAAACTGCAAATGATGAACTATAACTGCTCCATATCCATTGTGCCGTTAGAAGGGAGAATGCTTTGGTCTGCCTCATCTTTGTCTTTTATTACGATGTCACCAAATCTTGTATTCTAATCATCAAAGTATTCTGACTTTGCCCACTTACCTACACCCCCCATCCCTCCCTCCAATACTTTCTGATTTGCCCAGCTTTCCAGTGCTCACAGTTGTCTGACTTCTGGAATCTGTGACATTTGAAAAGTTCTGGATTATATTTCTCTCAAGGAGGGAGGCATAACTGGGGGAAGAATTACTGCTCAGACAATCCACCATTACCAAGCCTCCAGGGAGATCCTGGATGAATGTTCTCCTGCCCCCAGGTGAGGAGTAATTGTTATTATTATTATTAAAAATAAAAAAATTGTCTTCTGAGACAAAGCACATTGAATCAGCACCGCCAGCAATCACCCACACAGCGAGAACGTTCCCACTTGCCACATGCCAAACTAGATCTTTCTCAGAAATGTTCAGGAAACATCCTCTTTTTCTCTTTTCCTGATCAATTTAAATAACAAGCGATTGTGAGAGGATGTGATTTTAAGAGCCCCTGTTCAGGTCACAATGTTCTGTGGCAACCAGATGCTTTGAGGATGCTGGGAGCCTGGACACTCTGGACCCAGCACTCTAAGAAGTCATGGTTGCATTAGAAGTCCTAACACAACACCAACGGTGGGCTTAGGACTTGCATGGCGGCCCGTCACACAGTAATACTTTCCACGTGTCTCCTATTACATTGGCGCACACTGTTCAGTCAACATGTGCTAAAGAGTTGGACAGGAGAGTCTCCATTTGGCTGTATGTCTTTCATAGAAAAGAAAATTTCTAATTCTTTTTAAATAAAAATGTTTATTTAGTTCACTGAGTAATAGTAACTAAGTCAGTATCCATACCTGACCAGCCCATTTGGATGTCTAATAGGTTTTTCAAACTATTAAACTGTGTTCCAGACAGAACTCTTGGTCACTTCCTGCAAACCTATTCCTCTCAGCTGTGACTATCTCAATTAACAGAATACCTAATACCTTCTACCTAATAACTCAGACTAAAAGACCAGCAGTCATCCTTAATCCTTCCCTTTCTCTCATCCTTCAAAATGTAACCACCAGTAAGTTGTACTGATTCTGCTTTTAAGCTGTATCTGGAATTTGTCCATTTTTCTCCAGAACCATTGCCACCGCCCTCGTCCAAGATGAAGCCTTATCCAAGCTACCATCACATTGCTTGTCTGGCTACTACATAGCTTTCTTTAGACATGGTGTTTCCACTCTCGTCCTCCCTGCCCCCAAGTACATTCTCTGCATATTAAGTCATGTAATCAGATCCTTCAGAATAAAATCCAGCTCGTTACCACAGTGTGGCAACTTGCTGTTTTCCAATTGTCATATCTTATTGGAAGATATTGATAACGCATGAAAAATGATATGTTACAATGAAAACAAGTCTCCAACTGGGTTTTGCCACACATACAGTTACGAGTAAGCCGCACTTGTAAGCTTGGTGAAGTTTCAGCCCCCTGTCCTTCGACATGCTGATGAGTTCCCAGCATGAAAGGTTCAGTCAGGCCGATGCAGCAACATCCTAGCTGCAGGATCAGCTGATTTTCTGGTGACATCAGGTGATAGAATTTGCTGCTAAGTTTGAGGGACAAAGAACCAAATGGAGGCTGGGTCTGGAGAGAGCAGCACTCCTAAGGATGTTAGGCTGCCAGACTGGCCAGGGGCATACGCCTCATTTAAACAAGAGTGGAGGCACCATATGTTTTCAGTCACTCATTTCACCAATAAAAATATGATTTCTAACACTCCTTAGACCAACTAGAAAAGTTCTAGTGCACTTTGAAGGCCTTGTATTTTGTCAGAGCTACCTCTGAAGCATATACTACTGACAAGGATATTTCAAATGATAAGTAAATACCCCTACCAGTCATTTGAATGGACCTTGTACCTCTCTTCCTTTGCTCCTTACACTCTGGTCACACTGGCCTCCTTCCTGTGTCTGGAACCTCCCAAATGTATTTCCAGTGCAGGCCCTTTGCACTTGCTGCTCCTTCCTCTGTTCTTTGCATGGTTGGTTTCTTTGTTCCTTTGTATTCATTCAGGTGTCACTGCCTTAGGAAAAGTCTTAAAGGACATCTCCATGGAAAACATTCTTGCTCCCTTTACTTAGGGCACCTATCACATTGGATCGGGACCCTCTTCACACCATATCCCCAGTGCCTAATATAATGCCTCATCCTTCGTGGACAGCCCATTAAGAATGAGTGAATACAGTAATCTTCAGGGAAATGCAAATCAAAACCATAATGAGATACCACTTTCCACCTGTTAGACTGGCTATAGTCCAAAAAGCAAGAGATAATAACTGTTGGTGGGAATGTAGAGAAAAGGGAATGCTTGTGTACTGCTGGTGGGAATGTAAATTGTTTCAGCCTCTGTGGAAAACAGTATGGAAGTTCCTCAAAAAATTAAAAATAGAGCTACCAAGTGATTCAGCCATCCAATTTTTGTGAATATGTCCAAAGGAAATGAAATCAGGCTATCAGAGAGGTATCTGTTGCAGCATTATTCATAATAGCCAAGATATGGAAACAATCTAAGTGTCTGTCATTGCATAAATAGATAAAGATGTGGTCTATGTATACAATGGAATATTATTCAGCCATGAAAAAGAAGGAAAGTTGCCATTTGCAACAACATGGATGGCCCCTGAGGGCATGATGCTAAGTGAAATAAATCAGATAGAAAAAGAAAAATATTACATGGTATCACTTATATATGGAAACTTAAAAAAAATCAAACTCATAGAAACAGAAATTAGAAAAGTAGTTGTTGCAAGGGGCTAGAGGGTGGGAGAAATAGAGAGAAAGTGATAAAAAACTACAAACTTTTAGCTCTAATATGAATAAAGTCTGAGAATCTAAAGTGAAACATGGTGACTATAGTTGATAACACTGTATTGTATAATTGAAATGTACTAAGACAGTAGACTTTAAATTTTCTCACCAAAAAAAAAGTGAGGTGAGATGACAGATGTGTTAATTAACTAGATGGGGGGAATCCTTTCACAATATATAGCAAGTCACTACAGTGTACATTTTAAATGCCTTACAACTTTATTTGTCGATTATACCTCATAAGGCTATTTTTTTTTAAATGAGTGACTAGAGGACATTTTCTGAAGACAGACACAAAGATGTAGACCTATCAAGGTCTAATAGGGGGACATTTCTAGTTACTGTGACTCTAAGGAGGTGCTATCACCCATTGAAATATCTTCTCTAGGTTCCAAGAGGCTAATAAGGAATGTCAGTTAGCCAAGGAATCTTAATTAATTATGCTAAACACAGCTGTTTTAAGTGAGTCTTAATAGTAGGGCTTTAAGTTACTTAATTCTGAATGTAACTATTTAGTGGTATTAAACAGGGAACAAAAATACAGATCTGTGACTGACATTGGTGGTATTTGTTTTAAAGAACTTTCAAAGGTGATAAAACATTTCCTCTTGCTATTATCATTTGTCTTTAGATATTGCTTTGATAAAGTTTTGAACATAATCAGTGCCTCCCTGGGATTATACCTCAAACTTGAATCATCAGAAGATTTCATGCAAGATGGCACTCGATTATATAATCAATCACGACCCCTACCCCCGCAACAGTCTCTTTTCAAACATGGGTTTATATCGTCTGTGTCAAAATTAGGCCACAACTTTTTACTGCTGCAAAGTGCCTACCATCATCAAAATGAATAAACTGTGAACAAATATATTAATTATTTATTGTGAGCCCACTATGTGTCAGTCTGTGGCTTTATATTATTTAATTCTCATAACAACTCTACAAGTTAAAATCCATATATAGCTGAGTAAACTGAAGCCAAAGGAATTATAAAACATCTTCTGAGTTATCCACCCAGTAGGTGCCAAGCCAAGATTCAGTCTTGGGTCTGTCAGTTTCTAAGAAGCCCTTCCCCAGCACCGGTGCCGCGTGGCATGCAACGAAGACGTAGTGGCAGCAGCTTCTTCTTGAATTTCAGTTTTTCCCATCACATTAAAGTAGCTGGGAAAAAACCTCTAAAAAAACCCCAAACCAGCAACTAATTGGCTCAGTATCTATAAATCTACCTTAACCAGGAAAGTTGCTTAATGTAGCTTTTACTAACATAACTAGATTGTCAAAATATATTTATTCAGAATTGCAAGCTTGAAGCATGCAGTATCATTATACTAAGTTCGTGCTGTTAAAAAGAGAGATATGTTCTTAAAGCAAAAGGCATGAATTAAACTAGGAATGTAGAGGAGCAATTATTTTTAACTTCTTTTTTCTTCATATTCGTTTCTCTGCCATAACAGTGGTGTATTTATACAATATCAGAGATGTATAAGGACTTAAAAGTGCTCTCCAAAAATTTAATTCTGTGAGCGGTGAAGTTAATTCGAGTAACTTATCTGATATTATGCTTTTCTTCTGTAATTAAAATGGGATTTCCTAACATAAATGATATATCCTGTGCATACAGAAAAAAATTACACTGGAAATTTTTAAAGTTACCTAATGGCTCTTTGGCTGAATTATCACTCATGGCCCCATTCAGCAAAGAGAGTAGGAAACAAGGTAAAACAAGAAACAGAGAAAACTACTTTGAAAGTGATAGAAAATGTTTAAAACATTTAACGATGATGTGGACACTCTTTGAAATTTGGTTGAATGTGTTTAGCCACTTTGTTTGTGTGGCCAGCACTTCTTTGACAGTTCAGAACCCTTTCAGGGGCGTGAAGGTAGCTGGGGACGGGCTGCGGGGCCACGTGGTTTTACAGTGGCCTTTGGGCTGCTCAGCTGCAGACCACGGTTGGGCCTTGGTGGGCGGGCAGCCATGGAGGATCCTGTTCCAGAAGGGTGGCTTCACCAGCCAGCTCTGGGACCAGGAAGTCCAAGGTGGAGAGAATTCTTGACTAGCAGGCTCTCTGAAGAGTAGAAGGGTAATGAATTAGAAAACTTTGGCATGGAGAGGGGGTAACCTATTCCAGAGAAGTAGCCTTTATCCAAGGGATGTCAATTTTAATTTACACAGTCACCCACCATCAGACTGCCCAGAATGGAGGTAGTTTTCCCTGTTCATTCCCTAGGGCTTCACCCTTGCTGCTGCTGCTGTGGGTGGAGGGGAAGACCCGAGGGCCATGCTGGAGGGCTGGGCTAAGGGTGTGATGCTTAACTCCAGGCTGGGTGGGGAACAGGCAGCGTCTTTGATCTTCTGCTCTGATGGCTAAACCTCTCAGGCTGGGGAAGGACTGTGGCTTTTGGGGTCAGGAAAGGGCAAGGTCTTACCCTGATGGTGTGGCCCTTCACCTTGGTTGGTGTGGTTCTCAGGATCAGGTGCATGCTGTCCCCAGCACTTTGTAGTACTTTCTGTCATTATCTCTGCTACCTGGGCGTCCATGTTGCCACAGGGCAGCCCGAGTTCCTCCTCCTGGCTCGTGTTGAGCCATGAGTCCTTCATTATACCTTCCAGGGTCTTCTTTTTCTGGGGTCAAGGGTCATTAATTTTTTTTTAAGTTTTTGACATTCTATAGACATAAAATAAGGGACATGGAAGTGCCCACTCAGTATCACTGTGTCAATTCCTCTAAGTCTCTCCCACAAAAGGCAGGGTCCCCATCACCATCCAGTACAGAACTACTCCCAGGCTCCATACATCGACCCCGGGGCCGTCATGGGTTTGGTGCAGGAAAAGCTCTGGGGCAGCGCAAGAGAGGTGCCACAGAATATGCTCAGCTTATGGGCAATAAGTGCACTAGTGAGGCCAGATTCTGCAAGTTTTACATTCAGCTCAGCATCTAAAAGTGTGTTCTCTGGTGTCAGTCCCCGTGGACGAGGCCCCTCTGGTGGCAGCACTATGCCACTGATACCGGCTGCCGAAACCTAGCTCGGGCCTCCTTCTCAGCGGCTGTGGTCCTCCAGATAATCAAACACGTCCCCTCCACTCAGGCTCCATAATGAGGAATAACATTTCCTCAGTGATAATCACCTTGAATAATTTGATATTTGGGTGATTCAAGCCCTTCATACAGTGGACTGCTTGACAAAGTCTGGAGGAGCCTCACTGATTAATACCTTTGATTGCCATGTCTGTCCTGGTCAGAATGTGCCGGGCCAACCTCACCTCAGCAAAGGTTCCCCAGCCAATGGTGTTCAGGAGCTCATAATGGCCAACAGGTGGCTCCTCCTTGGCAGAGATGGCTGCAAGGTCATTAGACATGGTGACTTGCTAACTACACTAATTGACGATACTAACCATCAATGCTAACTATGCTTACTAACTATTCTAACAAACAACACTAACTATACTAACTATGGTAACTAATACTAACTCTGCTAATAAATAGCACTAATAAACAATGCTAACTATACTAACCATACCAATACTAACTGTGCTAACCGTGCTAATAATACTAATAAATAATTCTAACTATACTAACTATGCCAATACTAACAATATTAAACCAATTCTAAAAAATATAAGAAAAAGAAGAAAATAAATAAAAATGAAAAGAAGAAAAACAGGAAAAGAAAAGTTAAAAATGTGAGAAAAAATGAGAAAAGAAAAATAAGAAGAGGGAAAATAAGTAAAACATGAGAAAAAAGAAAAAATAAAGAAATAAGAAAAATAAGAAAATGGGGCTGGGGAGGAGAAAACAAGAAAACTAGTCCAAATCCAACAGGTAGCCACAAATCAGATTCCTGGGCTATAAAGCACAGAAACTTCAGCCCAGCCAGGGCTTTATGATAGGAATTATTTGTAATGGGACCTTATGAGGTCAGAGCAAGAAATGTGCCAATAACGGTTAGTGATTAACCACAGTGGTTTTCTCACTTTTCAGTCTCAAGTTGCCCTTAACTCTGGAAAAAAAAAAAAAGAACCCCCAAAGAGCTTTTTGTTTATGTGGGATATTAAACATTGATACTTACTTTATTAGGAAAAAAAAAACACTTTTAGGAAAGAAAGAAATTTAGTTAAAAAAAATTTTTTTGGAGACGCAATGGTCCTTCAACTAAAGTGTACTTGGCATTCTGTAGCCCACAATGTAGTGTTTTCATTTAGATAACATAAATGAACCAGCACTCTGGTTGAACTGTGAATCCCCTCCTATTGGCCCAATCAGAGATGAGGCTCTAGTGGGCTCCCTATTTAAATTCCAGTGTGCGTTAAATACAACTGTATAGTGTTTAGCTAGTTTGAAAAATCAGGAGTGAGGCCCATTTGACATTTTATGCATATCTTTTCTTTATCTCATTCTTCCCCCTCAACTTTATCCGTTTCTCCAGTGAATTTGCCTCAGTATAATGCACAATTCCTGTTGACTTGCTTTGCTTCTTAAGAGCTGCCTACCCTTCCAGTCCTGGGCAGCTCCACCCCTTTTCACAGACCAAAGTAAATCTGCACAATAATGAACCATATAAGGGAGGGATGACATCATCAGTCAGTGGTCCCAAGCTGTTTTGCACAACATTCACCTTTCATTGTTCTGATGACAGGGCTGGAATGTGACGGTTAATTCCCCGTGGAGTAGGGGGCTGGGCAGGGCCTGCTGCTGTTGAACAAACTTCAGTACCCCCTCATAAAAAACAAAAACAAAAACAAAAGCTACCATGCTTCCTAGTATTAAGGTAAGGAAGTCAAGATCTGTTTTGATTTAAGCAATGTTACTCTAGCCCATGCGTATTTCATCTGTTAATAGGCTTACTTGGCAGTAAGCTCATTTCTAAGTGTTACTGCAAAGAGCATCTTTGAAGCTGGGTTTGGACATTTGTAGAGCCTTCTCTAATCTGACAAGGGCTGTGAGAATTCAACAATCTTTCAGCTTTCGGCTGTAGGTTTTACTGAGTGTGGATGGTGACAACCCTTGAGAGCGATCAGCTTATTGGGACTTTCCTTGATACCTCAGAATCCTTGATTGGAACTGGCCAAGATGCATCTTGTGGTATGAGACATGCTCCTATTTTTCTATGGAGGTGAAAAGTAACCTAATTCTACAGTAACTTGGGGAATTTGTATAAATAAGAATGGAAAAAATTTCTTATTTTGCTACTAACCTACTGTGTTTAGCAGAACAGCCTTTCCTTCGACTGTAAATATACCTTCTACTTTATGATTACTTGATGATCAACAACTAATTTGAAGTAAAAATACTCTTTTTAAGGTTTTCTTTGTTCTTTTTACATGGATTTTCTGCAGATCTCTCTTTACATATGTGGAGAAAGCTTGTAAAAGTTGGCAATGAATTAGAATGCATAGAGATCCAAAGAAAGCCTTGTTTGTTCTGAAACAGTGTGGCAGTGATAACAAAAATAATGAAGCAAATAGCAGGTTTGATTTCAGAGAATGGGATTAAAGTTTGGACTGGGTTAAACAGTTGTGTAAAAAGTTCAACTTTAGTAATTTTTCAAAATGCCATAAAAACATTGTCTGAATTCAGCAGTGTGTATCAAAATAAATAGCTTGCATTTAGCGCTCAGTAGGGCTGGAGGGTAGTGTGAGTCTTTCGCAAAAGAACTTCACTTGGCCAAAGCCAAATTTTTCTAGTGTGATTTTACATTCACATGACCTGTTTCATAGAAATTTGAACAAAAGGGCAGATGGTGTGGTTCTCATTTGTGTGTATTTAATTTTGTGTAACTTTGATCGTTAATAATGTTTTGTCTCTGTGTTTAAAGTGATGAAAGTCTTAAGTTCAACGGTGATGAAAATCTGGGTATACTACATTGATCTGACTGGATTCTTAATTCCTTGTGACTGGATGAACTTCTGTTTGTTTGTAAAACTAAACATCCTTGCCACAACAGAAGAGCGCTCACATTTTTTTCCCCCTCTAGATTAACAATAGTCAAGATAAATACAAAATTAAGGCTCAGGTTTTGGAGTTTTGTTAATTTTGACTTTTTAGTTTATGTATTGGCTTTAAAGTTATTCCAAAACTGGATAAAATAATTATTAGATAAATGTTAACATAATTTTTAAAAGTTTATAGTGAAATTTCACGTACATTTGTATTTAAAAGTTTTTGAAAGACGTTTAGATACAATGGTAATGCATTCTATTACCATTTTAAAGAAGAAGAAGATTATTTTTGGGTGAGTAAATGCACAGGAATACACTAATATCAGTGACTTATATACTGAAGCTAATTTGGTACTTATTTCATGTCTATATTATTTTAAACAAATATTATTTATGAAAACAGGTTTGTCTGAGACAAATTAGCTTAATAGTGTCTTTACAAAAGATTTTACAAAAGTATATATTTTTATATTGTGAGCTCCCATAATGTAGAAGCTTAAAGTATGACTTTTGCCTAGCACTCTATAAATGCATATTTACAGGGTAAAATGAGGTATATTTATACCTTTGTGGATTGTTTTCAACTTGCTTGAATAGTCTCAGGAAATGTGATTCATGCTCCCAGCTCCTCCCCTCATATTCTGAGTGACAAGTGCAGCCCACAGAAGGAGGCCTCTCCATGGAAGTATGTGGGAGGGAGGGCACTCTCATGCTGTGCTCGCAGTGACTTAAAGACCCACCTGCCTCTGGCGTCCCTAGTGAAATCCCTCCATCTAGCTTATTTTCTGAGAGAGAGAGAGAGAGAGAGAGAGAGAGAGAGAGAGAGAGAAAGAAAGAGAGGCTCCAGTGTTCACTAGGAGGTGTGATGAACCTGGGTGACACATGCTTGGGGAGTGGGATAGGAAAGTTCTCTGGGTTAGAGTAAGGGAAGAAAATGCCCAAGGCCACATGTATCTAGGTGACAAATTTCTCTGGTTCCTGGCTTTTTCTGTTCCTCATGAAAATTGTTAAGTAAATTTGTTCACCTGGCTGATTCTTTATAAACAACATAAAAAAGAAAGAATATTTTCTTTCTACTGTTTTAAAAATATGTCAACTGATCAACCCGAGAGTGTTTGAAAAGCATTTTTGACAACTTAGAAAATATGAAGACACAATAAAAGGTGTATTAGTGTGATTAGAAACTACTTAACCATGCCCACAAGGCAAACAACATTTTCAAGTTTCAAGAATGAAATTATATTTTCCATTGTTCTAGTAGATGGTTTCCCTCCCTATTTTCCTTGAAGAATTTATTCTCATTGTTGGGAAAAGATATAAATTGACAGTAAGTTCCAATTTAGCATTATTATTAATACAATATCTAGCATTTATTAAGTACTTAGCTCCTACATATGATAATTCATGTGATTCTGACAATGACACTGGGGACACATACTTTGTTATTATCCCTCTTTTGCAGAGGAGGAAACTGAGGGAGAGAGAAATTTAAACACTTGCCAAGTGAGTTGGGGGCAGAACTGGATTCAGATCAGACAGCCTGGCTCTGCGACCCCTGTTCTGAACTACTACACTGGGCACCAAGGGATAGCTTGGAAGTGACATGCATAAAAAAATACACATATATTTTCTGCCAATGAAAATTATTGGCATGATTGAGTTACTAGAAATTAGTTTTCTTACACCTTTTATTAGATATGATTTCATATTTGGTTCCTCTTTTGGGAGTTATCCATATTTTTTCCTTCTTTCTTATTCCCATTCAGTTTTCACTATTTGTAATCTTTCTCCTTTACTCATATCAACCAGAGACTTTCTAGCTATAAAGAACCTATGGTGCCAAATACATAAGGTAGAGAGCTAGGTTTCAGGGTTGTTGTCCTGGGATCCATGGCAAAGCCCTTCCCAGCCTTAAAGTGGGGACAGGTGGGATCCCTTCGTGTCTGGTCTGAGGGAGAGTAAGAACATCACTCTGCCTCCCTTTCTTCTATTTTCAACTTCACACATGTCCTTGATCCTGCTCCCCACCATAGCAGTTCTTTTTCGTTGATTCTTCCTTGACCCACTCTGAACCACTGCCATCCATGTTTTCACTCTTCTTGGATTTGACCTATTATCCCAAGTGCCAAACCTGTCTTAGGAGAAATCATGATGCATACGAAGTTGGGTGGTGGGTGTAGAGAAGGAAAGTGATCCTGAGCCCTGAAATTTACATACTGGATGATCTTTCAGGGTCACAGCCAAAACTCAGTTGGCTCAAACGGGGCAATTTGATATTGTCATACATGTGTGGTTGCAGTGTCAGGAAGCAGTTCCATCGAGCCCTAGTAATGGTGTTGAGGTAGGGGTGGGGGTGGAGTGTGGGCCTGTGTACTGCTTACTATCCATTAACTTGGAGAAAAGGAGTAATTACTAGAACTCTGAAGAATAGCTAGAGCCCTGTATCAGAAAAGGCTGCCTAACAGGGAGTATTGGCCCTTAGGGAGGAATGAAACCTCCAAGATTCAGGAAGGAATTAATATCCTATTCTCCAATCTCCTACCAGTTCCTGCTATTGGCTAAAGGAAACTGGAAGCTAGAAGGAGCTCGTTAATACAATGCCTAAAGGTCAGCCTCCGGGAGTACAGAATTGAGGCTGGTGGAGAGGGGAACTGGAAAGATAAAAGAAAATTAAGTAACACAAAGAGTAATGATTAGAAGTATAGAATTTTGTGTTATTAAATAATACAATATACAAATTAATAGATTGGTAACTTAGTAACTTCAATAACAACTTTTTTCTATAGCTGTTAACATTGATGTCATCAAGTGAGTTGATGTCCCTATTCAAAAACACTTCCTACCAAAATGTTCATAATCCTGATTTGTTTTCATCACAAGTTTATAATGGAAAACTATACATATTTTTCAAAGATGATAAAATTGAGATTAAAAGAGGACATTTCAAGAAGTCATAATGCTAGAGAAAACCTAGAAATTTATCATGCCCATGCTGACTCAGCTGAGTTGAGTTTTTCAGAAAGATAGCTTTGCCCCTAATCAAGTCAGTAGAGTCTTCAGGAAAAATTGGGCAACTGGTAGCCATCAAAACATTTCCCCTAGGGTCCCATGTGGGACCACTCAGATCCCTTGGCTGTACCATGATGCTAAACAGGGCCAGTAGGGTCGAGAAACTATCCTTCACACAATGACCTTGTCAAAGTACAGGGGAAAATCCTGTATAATTCTTTCTACGTTACTGATACATTCAATCAGTCCCCAAACCAGACACTTTTACATCTTAATTATTCCTACAATCTCCTTTTCTTGGGTTACAACTGTGATCTTCATTTAGTTGGGGTTTTTTTATTCTTTCATTAATTTCAATGAAATCATCACTGGTTTCCCTGTCTCTAGTCTTCCCCTTCTATAATCCAGACAATCACATTGTCATCAGAAATTTCTAATATCCAAATTTGATATTATCACTGTTCTTAAAGTCTTTCAAGAACTATATATTCCTCACAATGGAGCTGGACTCCTTACGATGATATCAAACTTCTTGATGATCTGACTTCTACATTCTGCTGGAATCTTATTGCTTAACATTTTCCCTCCTACTGTGTATTTTGACATTGAGTGTGCTGTTCTGTGAGGTTCTGTTTTCTTGTGTTTGCTTGCTCTTTTTCCTTTACATGGTGTGGCATTTTCCCCATTCTTTATTTGTATAACCTCTGTTTATTCATTCATGAACGAATATTGATTGAGCACCTACTACCTGTTGGGCACTTTGTTGCGGGGCTGGTGTTCAGCCATGAGCCCTGCTCTTATGGAGCTTTTGCACTATGGAGAGGGGGAGACAGATCATATCCAAATAAACAAATAAATGAACCAGATGATTTTAGATGATGAAAGTGCAGTGAAAGAAGGAAATAGAGTGATATGATGGAGAATGGCTGGGGAAACTATTTTCAATAAGCTGGTCAGAGAATGCCTTTCTGGGAGGAGACGTGAACGAAAACCTAAAGGATGAGAAAGAAGAGCCCATAGGCCTATGTATGGTAGTGCAGGTGGTAGCTTGCAGGAGTACCTGTCCAGTGCAAGAAGAGGGGCTGAAATCCATTTTTTTTATTCAGTGTACCAAGCCAGGTATTCCAGCATGACACTAGTCCCTAGAGAGGAGGGGGACCCTAATCCACTTCTCCCAAAGCAATCATATGGGCTGTACTCTTGATAGTAGGGAAACGGTATTGGGAACAAAAATTACAAAAGCCTTGAGCAACTACTTCTTCCAATCCCCTCTCCATGCCTCAGTGTCCCTCAGTAGACAATATTTAAGGCATAAATGGCACATTTTATATAATGTTGCATTTATTTATTTTTATTCTGATTACCTAATACACTCTCTGACAATGGTGGGGGGCATTTGGTCCATTTTTAAAAAAATATTGGATAAATTAATGTTCCTGGTTATACTTCCGTATGAGTCAAGGGGCTTCATACTTGAGTGTCACACAGTGATTCTCAAATACAGGTCTCCGAATATCATGGGAAAAAATTCCTACGGTTTTACGAGTAAATGGCAAATAATTTCCTAGAATGTAATTTCTACTATGACTAAGAACTATTTACTAGTCATATACCTGTTAAATACAACATTTGTAACTTTATATTAGCATGCTACTAGGTTTGTGTAAAGACTAAGTCAGTGCTTTACGGTGGCTTCTGGCCGCTACCACGTGCTGACAAACACTTACCGAGCGTGTGCTCACCTGGCATCAGGAAATCCCAAAATCTTTAAGAAGAATAATTTGTTATCCATCACGAGGTTTTCAGTTGCTGCCATCTGTGACTCTTAAAGGAAAATTAGTACTGTATTATTTAAATGTCATAATCAGTTTTTTGTGGGTTGCTGGGGTAAGCTACAGAGGTTCCATAATGAATATTGGTTTGTAATTTTCAACAACTGGACTTCAAGGTACATCATTAATGCACCTATTCGAGAGCAGAATTATACCTAATCCCCTCAAAATCTGATGAAGAGCAAAATTTCACTTGGGGTAATGTGCCTGGGATATGTGTGTGTATATGCACGCTTGTGCTATTTTTATTACTTGGGTTATAATGTAATAGGATTACTGGGTTATTTCTAAATTTATAGGATATAGTTTTACATGTAAAATTATGTATTTAACTTCAGACCCTTCTCTTCAAAGTAAAAGCAGTTCATAAAAGCTGCTGGCAAAAAATTTCCTGATTTTATTTTGTTTCAATTTTTTTATCACTAAGTTCTTTTTTATTGTGAGAATGGGTGACATAGGCCCGCTATGCTGAATCAGGGTCAAAACGTTTATCAGACATTCCACAATCCTGCTGAAATTTTGTGTCCTATTGTGAAAGATCCACCCTTTCTTTATATATAAAAAATGAGTATCTAGCATTCAGTACTCAGGGCTTGGACTCAGTGAGGCAAACGAGGCTCTCACCTTAGGCACAAATTTAAGGGGATGCCAAAACACTCAGTAATCAACAGATACAATATTTTAATGCATTTAAAAATAAAAATTAATTCAAAAACCCCATAATGAACACAATATCAAAATTCAAATGAGGATGGGATCTGACTGCAGCTGCATGACCCAGCCTTACGCACCACACCCTAATCCCAGCCCTGTGCAGTGTGTTGAGGATATTAGATTGATTCTGGATAATTATTATAATAGCCTAGATCATGAGGAACTGAGGTGATTCATGAAAAAGTAACACTTCTTCCAGAATCATGTGTTGAAACCATGTCCAGTCATGTTACCAAGCTGCTTAGCTCTGCCCTATGCTGTACTTAGTAAAAAATGCATAGTGATTAAAGACTTCTAACAACATGCAAGCTTGACTCTTTTAAGGTTCATTCATCTTTAATTGCTATCATGCCCTTGCTAGTTTTTACCTGCCTTTTCTCCTGAGAGAGCCATACACACAGGGTGAGTTTAAGAAGAATAGAAGTAGTGAGAGTGAAGAGAAATAATGAGAAGGGGAATTGGCACGGTCTGCCTAAGAAACAAACCTAGACAACTTTTAAGGTGACATCAGTGTTTTAAAATGAGATCTGACAAAATTAAGACAGTGACAAGCTGACAAAATCTAAAGGAAGCAAAGAGAAAATTGCTACGCTAGGGCTAATGCTATAAATTTGGAGAAATGACTGAAGAGGGAGAAGTGTCAAGAAAGTTGGGAAAAGAACCTGTGAATCTTATATGGTTTACTTTTCAGGGAAGACAAGTGAGAATGACAAGTGGATAGAGGTGTGGCCCTGAGTCTTAAGGAGCACTGATTGACAACCGTCCAGAGAAGGTGTTTATCTCAAGGTGGTAACCAGGATCAGGTTAAAGAAACCTTACTTCCCCTGTTCCCCCAACCAAAAAAACTGTCCTTATACTCTAAAAGGAGAGATAAATGAACAATTAGCTGTGGAACAGAACAGTGTGAGAATGCTTTTTCTAGCTTAAGTTTGACAAAGCATCAAATGGATCCCATGGGAAAGAAAAAGTAAGTCTCTAACAAGCTTCATTTTATAAACATAGAAGAGAATAAAAGAATCCCTCCAATCACAGAGAAATATGAGAGGCACATGGCACTGTAAGGAAGTAAGAATATGACCAGACACCAGAGCTGCTGAGACTTGGAGGTAGAAGGGGTAGGGTGGGGGGAGAAAGGTAAAAACTACAAAAGGGGGTTAGAAAACTTTATAATGGAAAATTTCAAACATTTACAAGAATAAAGAGAATAATAAAATGAACTCTCACTTAGCTTCAATAATTAATTCATGACTAGTCTGATTTCATCTATCCCTACTCCCCTGGATTATTTTGGTATAAACTCATAAATACCATTTTATTCATAAGCTTTTCAATTTGTATTTCTAAATGATAAGGATTTTTAAAAACGATATTACCAAAATCTTTTATTACACCTAAAATTTAATAATACTTTTTAAACATAATTTTTCCAACTGTCTCATTTAAAAAAGATTTGAATAAGAATCCAAATAGATTACAATTGGTTATATCTTCTAAATTTCTTTTACTCTATAGTTTCCCCTCCACCACCCTTTTTCTGTTACAGTTTATTTATTGAATAACTAATTTTTTTAAAAGACTTTATTTATTTATTTTTAGAGAGAGGAGAAGGGAGGGAGAAAGAGCAATGCATGGTTGCCTCTCACATGGCCCTCACTGGGGACCTGGCCTGCAACCCAGGCATGTGCCCTGATGGGGAATCGAACCGGGACCGTTTTGTTCCCAGCCTACGCTCAATCCACTGAGCTACACCAGCCGGGCTGAATAACTAATTTTTTTTTAAATCTACATTTTGTTTTTTTTCTGATTCCACCATCACAATGTCATTTGGTATGTTTCTTGCCCACGTCTTCCTTATAAACTGGTAATTAATTAGTTATAGAGGCTTGACCTAATTTGTGCTTCAACTTTTTAGTAAGAATATTTCTTGCGTGGGTATGTAATAAGTGTTCAATGTTTCGGCTGTTTCTCTTTTGGGAGACATTGCCTATATCCATTATTTCACTGGGGACTGTAAAATTATAGTATTCAATATTTATATTTTTATTTATTAATAATGACATACTATGGTATTTATAAACTGGACTATCCTTATCAAGAAAAACTCAAAGTTATAAAACTTTAAAGTTACATGGGAACAAAATAACTCATATACCTCTGTATAACCTCCAATATATGTAAAAGGTTGAAATGTTAATCCTGCCCTATCTCTTTACTGTGTCCACTTTCCTGTTTCTCCTCTCTTTCACAATTAAGATCGCAAATAATTAATCTCAGATATTTGTCTCCATTTTTTTCTCTTGTTTTTTGAATAAGCTAATGCTCTAATCTGTATTTTGCCCCCTAACTCCACTAAAACTGCTCGTAAGAAGTACTGATGATATCCATGTTGACATGTCCAATAGAAAAAAGTTTTTAAAATTTGAATTTCAGTGAAAACCATGGACATTTTCCTGTTCTCTCACTTGATCTCTCCAGAGTGTTTTGCGACATGGACACGGCAGAGAGAAGCCACCTTGGCATCTGGTAATGCAGTGTCACCGTCTCTCTCCTGTCCCAGCTCAGGCGCTCTCATTGAGTTCTTTGTGTCATTTCAGGGTTTTTTTGTTTTTACTCCTTTTTCTCTCTTTTGTCTACAATCTCCTACTTATCCCCTCCTTTCTTACAGCCTTAGATTGCACCAGTCCCCAGAGACTCTGCCCGGGTATTTCCTGGAGTCCTGGTCTACCAATAACAATTTCACGTGGAGGCTCTCAGGAACTTTGTCACTGTACCTTTCTGCAACATCATGATCCGCCCCCTCCAAGTATTTCTCTCTTATATTACCCTCTATATGATAAACGCTGACATCAAATTCATAACCCTGGCCAGAAGCTAAAGAGTCTGTACAAATTTCAGCCTCTGCATCTTCACCCAATCTATCACCAAACCCTGTGAGTTTGTCTCCTAAAAATCACCACATGGATCCCCTTCTCCCCTTTTTTAATGACGTGATTTTAGTTCAGACTCCATTCTGTTACTCAGCCCCTGCTGTTGTAACTTGCCTACTGACATCTGGTTCTTGGATACATTCCTCCATCCTCCACACATCTGTTAAATTCCCTCGTATTCTGAATATGAAGTTCAGATTCATCCTATTAGACCATGGGTTGCTTTGTTAGGCTTGTCCTTCCTTTCCAGCCTCATTTCCCCCTACCATCCTCACAGGTACTCTTCATTTTGGTTGAGCTACGCACTGTGCCTTGAAAATGAAATATCTCATTTCCCAATTCTGTGATTTTATGTGCTGTTTTCATTAGACTATTATTTTAGGTTTTGCAGGTCACATACAGTATCTGTTGACGATTCTTCTTTGTTACGTTTTACAACACTTTATTTTTTTATTTTTATATATATTCATTCAATCATTTATATTTTATTATTTATGCTATTACAGTCATCCCTACTTTTCCCCCCTTTGTCTGCCTCTACCCAGCAGTATCCCATCCCCCCAACCCCCTTCCCCATCCCCACACAGTTTTCTGTGTCCTTGGGTTGTGTGTATATGTTCTTTGGTTAGTCCTTTCACCTTCTTTCATCTGGTCCACCTCTCTTACCTCCCCTTCGACAGCTGTCATTCTCTTCCATATATCTACACCTCTGTCTTTACTTTGTTCATTAGTTCATTATTTGTTTCATTAGATTCCTCATGTAAGTGAGATCATATGACAACCTTTTAAAAATGTAAGAATCATTCTTAGGTTGAGAGCTACACAAATACTGGTCTTGATCTAGATTTGACCCACAGACAATGGTTTGCTAACCCCTGGTCTAGAGGGCCCTTTCCTGGCTTTCTCCACTTTGCTCCTACTTAGCTTTTAAGGCTCAGGTTAAGAGTCACCTCTTCCTAGAAGCCTAATTCCCTCCCCCTGGTCTGACTTAGCAACCTTTCTTCCTTATCTGTTCCCTGTGCATATCTTTATCTCTAAAATTGTCCTCTTCTTTAGAGAGCAAATGCTTTATGGGCAAGAACAGGGTCTTTTTTTAAAGGATTACTCTGGCTTCCCGGCAGAGAACAAACTGTGAGCCAGAGTGGAAGCTGAGGCTCAGAAAGATTGCTATTAAAATAATCCAGATAAGAGATGATGGTAGTTTGGCCAAGGGTGATAGCAGTAGAGGAGGTGAGAAATAATTGGATTTGAGATATAGTTTGAAGATAGAATTGACAATATTTGCCGTGATATGAGAGAAAGAGAGGACTCAAGTGTATGACCCTAGATTTTGTGCTCCGGTATTTGAAAGAAGTTGTTCGTAGTTGATTGATTTGAAGAAGATGTGGTTGGAACAGGTTTGTAGGGGAAGATTGAGAGCTCAGAAGAGATAAGGAATAACAGCCCAGTGGGTTCACCCGAATTGAATGACAATGTCCACGCTACTGAATGGGTTGATGCCAGCAGGAGGGAGATCTTGAAAGTGTTCGAAGGGCTCTGTGTACTGACCTGCCTTTTTATTAGTGATTGGGGTCATTTTGCCATTTACACAAGGCTTGGCATAAGCCGATATATTAGGCAACAAGACAGAGTCCAAGGAGGATCTTGACAATTCCAAAAGGATGGACCAAATCAAGCAAGATAAAGTTAACCTAAGTGAACACAAAGTCTTACAAATTTTAACTGTTCAAGCAATATCTATTTGAGGAATACCGTTGTTAAAAGTGTATTGTTTGTGGTCAAAAGGATCTGGCCCCAAATCCCAACTTTCCCCTTTAGTCCTGTTCCCTTGATTAAGTCAGATAACTTCCTTATTTATAAAATGGCACAGTAAAATACCTTCCTTGCTCAAAAAGTTATGAAAATGAAGTGAATAACAAAGTACTTCTTAGGATGTAATACATACATAGTTGCTGAATATGATGTTTCATTACCAAAGACCTTTCTTTCTAACCATTTTTAAAAAAAATTAGGTATTAGCAAATATTGGAGTTTGGGGTGAGCTTTTAAGAGCCTCTTGAAATAATATTTGGACTAGAGGTTTTATAGTACCTGAAACATTATTTTCCCAGGAAAAATTGTCTCATCAGCCTCTCCAATCCCACCTGAAAATGTTAGCCCTCTTCTCTTTATCTTTCTGACTTCTGCTTTCACTTCTTTCTGCCATAAGATTAATAACCTACTTTATGGGTTTTTATTATATTTAAGTAACTCTCTTATAGTATTTGTTTACAGTTTTTCTCTCTTTATCTGACATCTTGGAATACTTTCCAGGGCTTTTTACATTACTTTTCTTACTATATTTTTTATTGCGATAGAATTTATATATGACAATATTCACAATTTTAAATACACAATTTGATGAGTCTTGACAAATATATACACCATAAACAATCAGAACATTTGTGCCTACACTTTTAAAGTCTTTTAGTTGAAAACAACTGAATTTCTTAACATGTTTATAAGTGACAAACTTCCAAGTTAAAAGATAAAGTTTTATTTAGGTTGAAAAGAGAAATGAGAAATACATTTAATCGTTATTAAGAAAGGCAAAGGAATGCTGTGCTTTTACTTGATGATTTGGCTTCAGTCATTTTCCAAATCTGTGTTTCACTCAGATTCAGATGGAACGCTATTGGAGGACTTGGACAAAAGAGTGAAATAATCTGATTTACCCTTTTTTAAAGGATTACTCTGGCTCCTGGGCAGAGAACAAACTGTGTGTCAGGAAGAGTAGAAGTTGAAGGTCAGATACATTGCTATTAAAATAATCCAGATATGAGATGATGGAAAGTTAAAAAATAAAGTTTTATGTAGGTTGAAAAAGGAAATGAGAAATACATTTAATAGTTATTAAGAAAAGCAAGAGAATTCTGAAAAATCTATTAGATCATTTACTTGTCTTCCTTTTGTCCTCTAAATAAGATAAAATGCTTGCAGAAAATGAAGAACTCGCCTAGAATAAATTTGATTTCAGGATACTTAAGGCTCTGCCTGTTACTACTGATCAGAATCAGGCTACTAATTCATCTTCTTAGCCTTGGTCTTCTGGTTTGTTTCCTTTTCATGCTAATATGTTTAGAATCAGCATGTGGTTGAAGAATGGCAACATGGGCAGAGAAGAGAATGGAAAGGAGGTGGTAAGACACAAGCAACACCAAAATCCTCTTGTTCTGTTCCTTAAATAGCATGATTCCAGGAAAATGGTGCCCCGCAATGCAAGCTAATTATTTAAAGCACAATATAAAATTGTAACTGTTAGGATGAGAATCTATAAGAAGATCTAACTTAATCAGATTGATCAGGGAAGGCTTCCTGGGGGAAGGGACATTTAAAAATGAGACTCGAAGGATAAAAATCAGCCAAGTATGTTCTAGTGTGTGCGTCCAAGTGAAAGGAGGAGCAGGGAGGAAATACTAACCAGAAGGCATGGCACACGCAAGGAATGTTAGCAGCTTAGCTAACAGGGGAGATTGATTGTAGATGAATCTGCCAAGGTAATCAGGGATCAGGTTTGTGCTGGGACATGTTATAAACTTCATGCCTCTATTCTTAGAGCAATAGGAGGCCATGGAAAGCCAGGGAGTGACATATTTGCATTTGGGTGAGATATGATAATAAAGCTAAAAGTACACTTACTATGGACCGGTGTTGTAAGTGATTTTTTATATTAACTGACAGGCACTTTACACAAACCCTATGAATCAGATAGTATTTGGGTACCCAATTTATCGGTGAGAAAACTGGGGTATACAGAAAGATTATATACCTTGTCCATGATCATACAGCCAACAAGTGGCAATGCCAAGATTGTGAGGACAGAATTCAGGAGGCTGTTGCAGAATTATCAGCAAAAGATGCTCAGGGCTTGGCCTGGAATAATGTAGTTGGGAGACGTTAGGATAATAGGTTAAGATATATATGAACTATAAAATTCACAGGATTTATCTTCAAAGCACTAAATTTCTAATTGCTTGGTTTCTTTTTCAGTTTTTCTTATTTTATTATGGTAAGAATAATTAACATGAGATCTACCCTCTTAACAAAACTGTCAGTATTGTTAACTATTGCCTGGTATACTTTTCAACTTGACTGTTTTGCTTTTGTCTTAACTTTCTACTAATACTAATAATACGCTTTCTCATCTTTTTTTCATATTCCTGTCAGAGGTTTTATTATTTGCAATAATTCAGACCAAAACATTGAAGTAATTTTTCTCTCTTTTGCATCCTCCTACTGAGTAAGCAGTCCACAAAGCCCAAGCCAAGTTACCTTTTGCAAAGTTTTCACAATTCATTTCATCCTTCCCATCCTTAATGCCCTCCCTATAGAAATTTGAGTGCAGATCTATTTACATAGAACACTACTGGCAGGCTGAGCCATCCAAATTTACTGTGATCCTAGATCTAACCCTCACCCGCACCGAAGAAACTGGATTTGGGGAGAATACAGAGAATGGGCCATATATTGTCGTCAGGTCCACTATAATTGAGAGAGGGGAATGGTTTAAAATGTGATAGAAGAGGGAAGGAGAGACAGCTTAATGGGGTTGGAAAAAGAGAAATAATCACAGCTAGGACATGAAAAATGCAGTTTTCTGGAAGCCAAATGCCTATCATGGTTATGTTCTAGCTCAAAGGATTTCCTACCAATCAGAAAACCTTCTACTTTTCTTTGGCTAAAACACCAGGGCCTCAGGTTTTACTATTGAAGACAGGATAATGATATAAAAATTCTTACGGATTAAAATTTGAAAACATCCCCTGAAGTTTCTCCTTCTCTACAGTTTTGTGATATAATTTCAGTTGTTTTGACTCCAAGTAAAAAGAGAAGATGATCTACAAAATGCCCTTTTATACATGTAACACCACATTTAGTGAAGCCATCACAGTATTGCTCATGCAAGTCCATAGGATTTAAAAACAATCGTTTTCTCCTATTTTAGGAAAAAAGTCATAATGTGTTTTGTAAGTAATGCATTTAGTTAATAGATACTTATACACAAGGATATGTTTTATAAAAATAAATTCCATTAAAAAATCTTCATGACATCATCAGAACCATTTCTATATCTGATACTGGATTTAATTATAAATAGCTTCTGTGTATATATATTCAGTCATTTCTTACACAATGCAATGTGAGACTACTAACTTCTATTTACTTGGCTAACAGCCTAGTCATAAATATGAAATAAATCACTCAGAATAAATAAGGTATGGAATATATTAAAATGAAAATGTACTTAAACAAATGCATGTTAGTGGTTGTTTGTAACTTGTCTTTCTTATAAACATAAATTACTAAAATGCATTCTTATACTCATGGTGAATATGATTTTTTTAATTTTTTATGGGTCATTAAAAATAGCTTAAAAATTGGTGCAAATTAACTAACCAATACAGGATGGTAAAGAGGTACTCTGGCATATTTATATTTCTAGTTTTTAAAGACAAACATAATTACAATAGAGAAAATGCATTTCATACATGCAAAACATAATCATTCCTGCCACATTTTTGTATTAATAGCAATTCAGATTTCCTACCTAACCTAGCTCTCTATTTTTAAAAATTGTTTAAATCAGAAAACTGAGGCAAAATTCTGTGCCAGTTCTGGTGTTAACTAAAATCAGTTTATGTGGATCAATGTACTGTCAAAAAGCTGGTCTTGCTTTGTCCTTATCCGGGGATAGTAACACATGAGATAAGAGAACCTGAAGGTTCTTCCTTTCTGGGTCTGTTCTTTCATTTAAAGTAAACTTTTTTGGAAGTCATATGATGCAGAAGCAAGGAGCCAGGATTCTGGAACCCTACTGCCTGAGTTTGAATCCCAGCTCTGCCACTTACTGACTGTGTCACCTGTGGCAGGTGCCGTGTCTCATTTTCCTTATGGGATGATACTAGGAGTACATGTCTCATAGGATTGCCATGAGGACAAAATAATTTCCAGTGCCTACAACACAGAAAGCACTCTATAAACAGTAATTATTTATACAACGTAAGTTTTATTCAGTGGTCATGTTATTGAAGTGTAATATATATGCAGAAAGGAACTCATAAGTGCTCAACTTATAGCAATTTTATAAGAGGAACAATCCTGTGTAGCCAACACATAAATCATGAAACAAACTGGTACCTCTTCATGCTCACTTCTAGTCACTACCCCTCTCTAAAGGTAACTAATATACTGACTTCTGATTAGTTTTGTTAATGGCTATTTGTTAAACCTTAATATTGCAGCAATTGATAAGAGACTTATTGTAATAGCATTTTATTTTTTATTTAATATCTAAGGTAAACTTATTTGCTGATTAATCTTTTAATATTTATAATAATAAACATAATACATGTAAATAGAATAGGTAAAGTATAATGTATAATAATAAAATATAATATCTTAATGCATTTTGTTTTATAGGTTGAAAAAGCTCCTTGAACAGGAAAAGGCTTACCAAGCCCGCAAAGAAAAAGAAAATGCTAAGCGGCTCAATAAACTAAGAGATGAGCTTGTGAAACTAAAGTCCTTCGCACTCATGCTGGTGGATGAAAGACAAATGCATATTGAGCAACTTGGCCTGCAAAGTCAAAAGGTGCAGGATCTTACTCAGAAACTGAGGGAAGAAGAAGAAAAGCTCAAAGCCATTACTTCCAAATCCAAAGAAGACAGGCAGAAATTGCTCAAGTTAGAAGTGGATTTTGAAAACAAGGCTTCAAGGTTTTCCCAAGAGCATGAAGAGATGAATGCCAAGTTGGCTAATCAAGAGTCTCACAACAGGCAACTGAGACTCAAGCTGGTTGGCTTAACTCAAAGAATCGAGGAGCTAGAAGAGACCAACAAAAATCTGCAAAAGGCAGAGGAAGAACTTCAGGAATTAAGAGATAAAATTGCCAAAGGGGAATGCGGCAACTCCAGCCTCATGGCAGAAGTGGAAAATCTCCGGAAGCGCGTGCTTGAAATGGAGGGTAAAGATGAGGAGATCACTAAAACTGAATCCCAGTGCAGGGAATTGAGGAAGAAGTTGCAAGAGGAAGAACATCATAGTAGGGAACTCAAACTTGAAGTTGAGAAGTTACAGAAGAGAATGTCCGAACTGGAGAAATTGGAAGAAGCATTTAGCAAGAGTAAATCTGAATGTACCCAGCTACACCTAAATCTGGAGAAAGAAAAGAACTTAACCAAAGACCTGCTGAATGAACTGGAGGTGGTCAAGCATCGAGTTAAAGAACTGGAATGTTCTGAAAGTAGATTGGAAAAGGTTGAATTAAGCCTAAAAGATGATCTTACAAAGTTGAAGTCATTTACTGTGATGCTGGTTGATGAAAGGAAAAATATGATGGAAAAAATAAAGCAAGAAGAGAGAAAAGTGGATGGACTCAATAAAAACTTTAAGGTGGAGCAAGGAAAGGTTATGGATGTAACTGAAAAACTAATTGAAGAAAGTAAGAAGCTCTTAAAACTGAAATCTGAAATGGAGGAAAGAGTATACAGTTTAACAAAAGAGAGGGATGAGTTAATAGGCAAACTGAAAAGTGAAGAAGAAAAGTCATCTGAATTAAGCTGCAGTGTTGACTTATTAAAGAAGAGACTTGACGGGATAGAGGAAGTGGAAAGAGAAATAACAAGAGGAAGGTCTCGAAAAGGACCTGAGCTCTCCTGCCCAGAAGATAACAAGATTAAGGAGCTAACACTGGAAATTGAGAGACTGAAGAAACGTCTCCAACAGCTGGAGGTGGTTGAAGGGGACTTGATGAAGACGGAGGATGAGTATGATCAGCTGGAGCAGAAATTCAGAACTGAGCAGGATAAGGCTAATTTCCTCTCTCAGCAGCTGGAGGAGATAAAGCACCAAATCGCCAAGAATAAAGTAATAGAGAAAGGGGAGGCGGTGAGCCAGGAAGCGGAGCTGAGACACAGGTTTCGGCTGGAAGAGGCTAAAAGTCGAGACTTAAAAGCTGAAGTACAGGCTCTTAAGGAGAAGATTCATGAATTAATGAACAAAGAAGACCAGCTTTCTCAGCTCCAAGTGGATTATTCTGTCCTTCAACAAAGATTTATGGAAGAAGAAAATAAGAACAAAAACATGGGACAGGAGGTCCTCAACCTGACCAAAGAGTTGGAGCTTTCTAAGCGTTACAGCCGAGCGCTGAGACCCAGTATGAATGGAAGAAGGATGGTAGATATTCCTGTGACCTCGACCGGAGTCCAGACTGATGCTGTCAGCAGCGATGCGACAGAGGAGGAAACACCAGCAGTATTTATACGGAAATCCTTCCAAGAAGAAAATCATATCATGAGTAATCTCCGACAGGTGGGGTTGAAAAAACCTATGGAACGGTCCTCTGTCCTAGACAGGTATCCTCCAGCAGCCAACGAGCTCACTATGCGAAAGTCTTGGATTCCGTGGATGAGAAAAAGGGAAAATGGGCCCTCAATCATTCAAGAGAAAGGGCCGCGAACAAGTTCCAGTCCTGGGCACCCAGGAGAGCTGGTTCTTTCACCAAAGCAGGGCCAGCCTCTGCACATTCGAGTGACACCAGACCATGAAAACAGTACTGCGACTTTGGAGATAACAAGCCCGACATCTGAAGAATTTTTCTCTAGTACCACTGTCATTCCTACATTAGGGAACCAGAAACCAAGGATAACCATTATCCCGTCACCAAATGTGATGTCTCAAAAACCAAAAAGTGGAGAGAGTACTCTCGGTACAGAAAGAGCCATGTCCCCAGTCACAATTACCACATATTCCAGAGAGAAAACCCCAGACAGTGGAAGAGGCGCATTTGCGGACCAGCCCACATCCCCCATTCAGATCATGACAGTGTCGACATCAGCTGCCCCAGCTGAGATTGCAGTCTCTCCCGACTCCCAGGACATGCCCATGGGAAGGACTGTCCTCAAAGTCACCCCAGAAAAACAGACTGTTCCAACTCCTGTAAGGAAATACAACTCCAATGCCAATATCATAACCACGGAAGACAATAAAATTCACATTCATTTAGGCTCTCAGTTTAAACGATCCCCTGGGACTTCAGCAGAAGGAGCAAGTCCAGTTATTACTGTCCGACCTGTCAATGTGACAGCTGAAAAGGAGGTTTCCACTGGCACTGTCCTTCGCTCTCCCAGGAACCATCTCTCCTCGCGACCTGGTGCAAACAAAGTGACAAGCACTATCACCATAACACCAGTCACAACCTCATCTACTCGAGGAACCCAGTCACTGGTGAGTAGAAGAGGTTCAAGTGCAGGTGGAGGGAAGGAGGAAAAAGTGAAGAGTAAGAATAACCCAAAGCCCAAAATAAAACAAAAGCAATTGCTTCTTGCTCCACCAGAACCCACTAGCAGGTGTTTTCTAGAGGACTATCTACACTAAGATATGAAAATAAAAAGTGACCTAATGTTTTAATAAATTGAGCTAATTTGGGCAGAAAATTTTTTTTCATGTAAATTATGGAGACCCCCCAATACTTGCAAAGATAGTCTCTTTGTAATGTTAGCATAGAGTGATAATGTTTAAAATTTGATTTTTATGTTTAAAATACTTTTTAAAATGGAGACTGAGGGGAAATAGTCAAAATGCAAGAAAAATTAAAACTGTTCCTGGCTTATATTTCTATAACCTAAAATATTCAATATGTGATTATGTATGACCATAGTCACACTTTATTCCAAAAAAAAATTAAAAGATTTTAATATTAAAATATTAAAACCTTTTTTAAAAGTAAAAAAGAAGTGAGTTTCTATGTCTAAATACTATATTTTATTGATAGTATCTTACAGAGGGCAAGTGCTTGATATATATTATTTAATAACCAGCTAGGAGGTTAAATAAATGATAATAAAAAAGCGTGTCCAAAGTACGAAAGCCAGAACTTAAAAATAAATTCTATTTCTCAAACTGCTTCCAGAGATTGTCTTCATTTATTGGGGGCAAATTAGTAAATGAAATTATAGAAGATCATGTGCTATTTAGATATTAATTTAAATAAACAGACTAGAAATTATGATTCTTAGACTCTGAACAAATTCTGCAGCATATATTGGAAACTCTTAAGAAAGCTTATTTATTTAAGTATAGAAACTGTGGCTTATTTTCCCCTATCTTCAATATAATTTACTTTTCATTCTTTATGTACAAATGTAGACTCAAGACAGTCTTCAAAATGTGAATTAGTAATTGCTTTGCCAGTAAAGCTTTTCATGATTGGCTCTGTAGGAGCCAAACAGCATTCAGAATCGCTCACCCTTCTCAAATGGTTGAATATTGCTTTTTAGGCAACGCAGAGCAGAGCGTGAACTTTTATAAAAAGACAGTGGAAGTGTCAGCTGTTGTAACCGAGAGCCAGACTCTCTGCTGGAGCATCTTATTCCCATTTTAAGGGTCAGATCAAGACAGCCTTACCTTCTGTAGCAACCCTTATGACTACTGATTAAACCCCATGCACAAATAGGATTTCAAAACAGCTAAGATTTCTAAGGCCTGAGTAATGGCTCACCTATTTCAGGTGTAACCGATCCCATTAAATTAAGGACAACAAAAAGTTTGGGATACCCTTCTTAGAAATCAAATAATGAAGCTAGCTTATTTGTGCATTTCTTCATTAAAGTATTGAATTTATTGAGTATTTACACTTTAGCCACTGGATTAGGCGCTGACGACAAAGGGGACCTTTAGAAGTTCTCAGCTTAGTGGGACAGTCCTGAATGGAACCTACCTAGTGGTTTCATGAGAGTTTGAACAAACGAACCACAAGAGAAAGCTTCACAGAGAAGGAGGGTGTCACAGATGAGGAGAGATTTTCAAGGAGGAGAGGAGATGCAGAGAGAACGGTGTGTGCGAAGGCACGGCAGCGCGCAGGAGCCCGGCCAGTCTAGGGAAGGGCCAGCAGTGGCACTGGGCCGCGGCAGTTGGGCGTGGAGACAAAACGCAGGCGCAGCAAATGGAGAGACAAACGGGGCAGGTATAAGAGGGGCGCATGTCTGATGAAACTGGCATTTATTCTCATGGAGTAGCTAAAAGGAATTGAAAGGGTAAGGATGGTTTTGAAAACATTACATTATTTATGTTTTAGAAAAATACGTCTACAAAACAGTTTAAAGGATAAATTGGAGGGAACAGAGGCTGAGGACAGAGATACCGTGGCAGTTCTCTAGGCTAGAGATGGTGTAAGGCGTAAGTATAGTAGTGAAAGTGAGATATATTGAGGGCAGAATCAAAGAATTCCTGACAAATTGAGTATGCACGGTGGCTCTGAGGTTTCTGGCTTGGGTGTACGAGTGGCTAGGATGGGAAGCACAGGGGGGCTACTGTTTGGGGGAGAAGATAAGTAAGGTTTGGGGCATGTTATATTCGAGATGCCCGAGGAACACTGGAAATGTTTAGCAAGTAGTTGGAAACATGAATCTGTATTTAAGGAGAGCATTGAAGGCTTGGGGCCTGGAACTTGTCAACACATCAGGTGATAACTGAGGTGATTCTCAGCATGAAAGCAAAAAATTAAAGGAGGGCTGGAATGGAACATGGTGATGCCCACATCAGCAGGCAGGCGAGCTAGAACAAGGAGCCAAGCCAGCAAGAGACTGAAAAGCAGTCACAGAGATGGGATGTGATGGGGAGACTCAAGTACGAAATTACAGTAAGAGCTTTAGGAGCACCTCTGAAAGGAGGGTGTGGTTGTCGGTGACAATAATAAATGAGAAAAATCTGAGTCCTTAGGAGATGGCTATCGAAAGAAAGTGGACGTAATTTGGGGGACAGTGGGAATAAAGTTTCCCGAGTTAATGCCAAGTGGCCTGTATTTTTTCTGTGAAATAGGAGGCAAGGTCATCTTCGGTAAAGGTACAGGAGTTAGGGTAGGAGCTTGAGAAGAGAAAGAAGTTTGGCATAGATGTTTCCGGAGAGGAGAAAGGCAGGCAATCAGAATGGATTAGATAATGACTCCAGAGTTATTATCTAAGGATAATTTTGCCTAGGGAGGGGTCGTCTGTGGCAAGAGTCCTGACCGACGGCATATCCAGGGGAAAACTCACCACCGTCTCCCTTGTGTTTCTGTATTTCTTCTCTTGCAGTTAGGACAAGACGGGTCATCCCAGCGGCCTACACCCACCCGCATTCCTATGTCAAAAGGTATGAAAGCAGGAAAGCCAGTAGTGGCAGCCCCAGGAGCAGGAAATCTGACCAAATTCGAGCCTCGAGCTGAGACTCAGTCTATGA
This sequence comes from Micronycteris hirsuta, assembly GCA_004026765.1. Taxonomy (NCBI): domain Eukaryota; kingdom Metazoa; phylum Chordata; class Mammalia; order Chiroptera; family Phyllostomidae; genus Micronycteris; species Micronycteris hirsuta. Next base: position 126,805 of record PVJI01001738.1, read on the forward strand.
AAATAGAGCTGAAGAAATCTGCAGCCGGCAGCGCTACCTCTCTTGGAGGGGGGAAGGGCTGAGGGCAGTGGCTGAGGGGGTATGTTGTGCGGACGCTACTGCTGCAGTGAAAACAAGCCTTTGTCTATCCGTGCCAACTCTTTACCTGTACTAATTTAAGTTTTAAATCTCTTGTTTATAAAATAATCTACTAATAGCCATGTGTCTTTCCTATTTTGTGAATTTGTTTTGATGCTGGGGAATGGAACTAACCAGCAAAACGACTGTGTGCCGTGAGTGTGGTCGAGGAAGCTGGGCCCGAGACAGGGCCAGACGTCTAGTCCCAGTTTTGCTTCTAGAAAATGTGTCCATCAATTAACCCATCTCACCTCACTTTCTTTGTCAGTGAGATATGGGAGCTGGACAACATCCTCTCCAAAGCCAGCTCCCACATTTCCTAATTGTAAAACAAATGTAATAAGCCTTGTTCCACAATAATTGATTTTTCAAAAATTCTATTATGAAGTAGGAAGTACTTTAACAATTGTCATTTACCTCTATCAAATCCCGAATTTGCTTCATGTGCTGGAGGAAACATCTAGTTATCACAGGGCCTGGACCTCTAAAGTTTTGAAAACCAAAAGCCTCTGAAATGATTTCAGAAGATAATTTGAATGTGAAATAAAATGGAAATGAAATATGGAATCCCAAAGCAGAGTTTTACTTATTTGTGTCTGTGTGTATGGTAGAGGTTTTGGCCATCTCCAAAACATCCCCAGAATTTCAGACAATAATTTTAGAACTATTAATGTCAGATTCATGCTCTATTCAAATGTGCAATTGATTTAGATGGTGCGGCAGTTTGAGTAGAGCTGCCAAATGGCCCTGTATAGCTCAACAGAGGTTGTAATGGATAGGAAACAGCAGAAAGTAAATTCTGATACATTAATGCCAAGAAAAAAGTGACATCATGCATAGCTTAATTGAATTGAAATATTTTCCTTAGTTAACTGTGAACTTCACTTGCAAATGTAAAACCAGCTCATGACTGCGTGTGTGCTGTAGAGAAGTGCATTATTATTCCTGCCAGTTTTACTTGTGTTTGCATCATTGTCATTCATTTTGAGCATGTTTTAATCAGCATGAAACAGTGTGTGAATGCAAAATGCCAGGGTTTTTTTTTTTTGTGAGGAGACTAACCATGTTAAAGTGGACACTGCTTCGTAGTCAAATAACCACAAATGAGCTCAAGGCTAATAACCTGTAGCATAGCATACGAGGTCTTATGTAGGAGCATCTTTGTCAAGATTTCTGAGTCAATAGATGAGCTTTACAAAAATACAATAACTGCAAAGTTATAGGTTATTTTTCCACTTTTGAACTGTGAGGAATCCAAATTATCTGGATATTCCCTGCTCTTGATATTTGGGAAAAAGAAAATTAAATATATATATATATAAGTATATATATAAATATACATATATAAAATTAGTTTTTAGCTCATGATTAATCATGCTTTGTGGTAAATAGAATCTTCTCGAAGTTCTTGCCACACTGGATTTCCTATACCTTGCAGAACTTAGACTTGAATTGAACATGATGGTGGTAGATGCCTCACAGTGTTTACATTCACTTTAATCAGATCTCTGTTGCCTATCGTTCATCAGTTCTCAGCGTATGTATTTAAAAATATTGAGCAACTATGATAGACATGCCATAATAATAGGATTTCAAGGTAGGAGAGGCTAAGAATGAAGATTATATAAAATATGACTGTAAGCAAGTTTAAACAAGAAATCTTTCCATTTTGAACACTGACTTTTTTTTAAAAGGGAATTTTCCCCCTTTGGAAAGTGGACACAATCCTTTTCAAAAACAAGGGCATTCTCTGGCATTTAGGGTATTTAGTGTTACCGTACCATAACATGCTGAATTTAAGCAAACGAAGGTGTCAAAAGTATGAAACACTGCATCCCTTTTTATTTTACCTGCCTTTTTTCAGTGACTTTTATCATAATCTTATTGTCACTGTTGCTATTTTTGCTTTTACCTGCTCACACCGTGCTTGTGTAATTTCTGCCTGGAAGTCCATACCATCCGCAGGGAGAGTGCTCGGAAAGGCCCAACGGCGCACGCACAGTATGTTTCTACATCTGCTTGGAACAGAGCCACCTACAAAGTACAACTACTAAGAAAACTTGGCAGAACAACACATATTCACTTTTCAGAAATGATAAAGAGCAATCGCCATGGCAGCTTTTCTTTGTAATTTTAGAACCAAGTCTACATTTATTGGAGAGCTTTGTTCTAAACCACATATTAGAAATGAAATCCATGGGGGATAGGAGGTGGAGGATTAAATGCACTCCAACTCCAGCTTCCATCTGTGAGTATAATGTTTTTAAGATACAGTGTAATGTGCTTTTATAAGAGTGAATGGGATTAAAAGGTTAGAGTCTTTTTCCTGTCCTGGAACATAGCATTGTGTAGTCAGATAAAAAGAGTCTCACCAGGGCTGCCGTGAATAGCTGCTGCTCAGGTCCCAACCTGGGGAGCAGACTGGAGGGGATGGGGAGCCATTTCCACAGATTTCAATGTGATGGCGCCCTCTCGCGCCCACCAGAGGACGTGCAGGGCACCATCTGCACCCGCTATACAGGAGGCCCTGGTCTTCCCCTCCTGAAAATAATCTTCATGTGCTGACCATTTTAGCACACTCCAATGGTAGCCATTTAGCATGCATGATACCAGAAATGTTTCTGTATGGGACATGGCCCTAAGGGTATTTGTCATTTCTTGAAAATGACCTTTCTGACTAAGTCACTTGCTTAAAAAAGGGTCATTCAGTTATTACTGGCATTTTTATCAGATTTTTAGTGAGGACAAGTTAATGGGTAACAACTGGACTCTCTGGAGATTTTTATCATCTTCAATAAGGGTACGGTGTTACCAGATCTCTTACTTGAATATTTTCAAGAAGAGAGTGAAGAAATATCTTTGATGTGTTGTGTGGGAAGAGCGTAATTTCGGGGAAGTGAAACCATCTCCAAGAATGCAAAGTGTACAGAGATTTAAATTTCTCATTCCCTCACAGCTTCAGAATACTGGGGAAAGAGTGAGGCTTTCCTGATTGGAAAGCCCCAGGGATATCAGGAAGAGCACATTTATGTGGGAGGCCAGAGGGCGGAGAGAGAAAGGAAGAGGTAACAAGAAGGGCACTGAGATGGTTTCCCAGTAACAACGAACATAAGATTCCAAAGGGTCCCTAACCCAGATGAAGGTTAGTGTTTACCTCTTACCTCCTCCTCCAGGCTCCCCTCATTGGTTATCTCCTCAGTCTCTGCTCTTTCACCTTCTCCTTTGCACTTGTTACTTGCACAAAGGATATAAATATGCTCTGGCCTGTTCCACTTTAGAACATTCTTTCCTCAGCTGTGTAGTCCTCTGTAGCTACTGCCTTGTCTCCCTCCTGCTGAGTTAAGCCATCGACAGAACACTCAACTTCTTTTATGCCTCCACTTCTATACTTTCCATTTACTCTTTAATTACTTTTTATTCTTGTTAAAGTAATTTGTACACACAGTTAAAATATCAGCCAGTGCTAAAAGACAACAAAAACAGCTGTTGCTTTTCCCTCAGTTTTGCTCCCTGGGGAAAATCATTTCTAACTCTTAGCTGTTTCTTCTGGTATTTATCTCCATATTTCTAAATAATATATTTGTACTCTGATTTTTTATTCATCAAGTTTAGATATTATTTTTTGTCTTATCATTATTATCTTGATGGCTGAGGATTTAGTCCTCTCACATGCCCCATCTCTCTTTTCCTATCCTCCCAATATGATTATATCACACTTTTTTTGATAAGTCAGCATTTGTATGTTTATATATTAATGTTTGCAGTGTAAATTTAAATAATGTTTCCTGCTGACTTAAATATTATACTAGGATTATGTTTCCTTCGTATCACTTTTCCCATTCAAATGAATAATTGCTTTAATTTTTCATCTCCTTGATTTTCTTTTTCTAAATTTAATTTAATTAATTTTAATTTTATTTATTTTTAGAGAGTGGAAGAGAGGGCGAGAAACATCAACGTGTGGTTGCCTCTCGCGCGCCCCCTACTGGGGACTTTGCCTGCAACGGAGGCAATATGCCCTGCTGGGAATCTAATTGGAGACCCTTTGGTTTGCAGGCTGGCGCTCAATCCAATAAGTCAAACCAGTCAAGGATAGTCTGCTTGGTTTTCTAGGTATCTATCCTTATTTTTTTCCAAATGCTCCAAATAGGTGTGCCAAACACCTACCAAACCCTGAAACACATCAGTTTCCTATTTTCCCTGGAGGCGTTCCTAGTTCAGCCCTCTGCTTTCCTGCTTAGTCTGGGTCACTGTCCTCTTGGCCTGCTGTGCTGGCTGTCCTTTTGCTTGTCTTAAAACCTGTTTCCTGGATTTTTTATCTTCTACCTCTTTTGCTTAACTTTATCTATCTATATATCTACCTACCAATCTATCTGTCACCATCATTGATCTGCCTGTTTGTCTGTCTACTTATTTTTTAAAATATATCTCCCAGTAGTTTCTATAGAGAAAAATCCTCCAATAACCTTCCTGGGCAGGCTACTTGCATTCTGGGGATAGATCAGGGGAGGTAAGATGGAGCATCTCATAGTTCAGCACATCAACTTTTTCACTCCCCTGTATTCTGTCTGTGCTGCCTATTCTTTACCTAGGCTCAGAACTTCTTAGGTTGTTTTTTGTTTAGTCTGTGGTAAGGGTGAAAACAGAATGAGGTTATGCTCTTTTCCCTCTGTGACCAAGAAGACATGTAATCGTCTTTGGTTTTTCTTCGACCTCTCTGGCTGTTCTGGCTCAGTCTCTATGGATGGCTCCTCATTTTATACATACACCTTAAGGATTGTTGTTCCCCTCATCTCTATCAAAAGCCATTTTCCTACACTACGTGCTAGTTCTTGTTATTTTATGCACTCCAGTGGCTTCACTTATCACCTACTTGCTGATAACTACCAAACTGCTATCTTCAACTCATCTTGTCTTAAAGCATGCTCCATACCTCCTCTATCCCTCCTCCAAGTCTTCTCCTCTCATTCTCCACCTCAGCAGGGGGCCCTGATCCACCCAAGTACCCCAGCTAGCAACCTGGTAGCCATTTTAGGCTCACCTTCTTCCTCACCTATACAGTAGGTTCATTCAGCAGGTCTCTCATATTGAAACCCCCTAACACCTCCACCAGCTGAACCCACTTCTCCATTTCTCCCACCACTGCCTGAGTTGTGGTTTTAATTACTTTTTATCTGGCTTACTCTGAACCTCTCTTACCTGGTTTCATAATCTCCAGCCTGAAAACTCTCTGATTCATTTTCCATTTTGTTTTCCAAAGTGCGAGTTGATCGTATCACTCCTCTAATTGAAAACCCTCCAAATGTTCATCATCACCTATAGAAGACAATGCCAACTCTTTGGTAAGGCACTCGAGGCTCTCTGTGATCTTGGCTCTCTGCTTCCCCAGTCTCGAGCATCCCTCCCTTTCCCTTGTCTGGACTCCTGCCACGCAGGCCCACAGATCACTTGCAGAGCAGGCCAGGCACCTTTCCTTGATTTGATCAATTTGTTCCTTCTCCCTGGATTGCCTTTCTCTTACCTTTCCTTCTGGTGGTTGTGTCCTTCTATATTCAAAATCTCTTTAAAAAACAATGCCTCTGTTAGGAAGACAAACCATACTTTCAGAATCTATCCTGGGGTTTAAAGCCTGTCCATTGCTGTAAAAACTTGGCACTTATTGTAGAGAAAGGAAACCAGCAGCTGAAGGATGGCTGAAAGTTGGGGGGAAAAGAGGTGTTCTTGCTTCTTCCCTTTGTCTGCAGTGCAAGCCTGTGAGAATGCCATGGAGGGTGCTGACAGAGCATGTGTGAGAACATGGAGGGGGCAGGAGTGAGTGCAATTGGAGGGAATCCAGGCACTGCCATTCTGGGTAGTGTAAGTTACTTCTCCCTTGCCCTCCACCCTGAGGCACCACAGCAAGTAATGGATGCAAAACTGTCAGGGGTCAGGGACTGGGGCGTTTTTGCCTCTGAAGCCATCACTGGCATGGAGAACTAAAGGGGGCCTGAGAGCTTACTGTGAAGTATAAACATACTTGAATGAGGAGCATGAAAGACACTTCAGGGAAGAGGAAATTTGGGGTGATTTGTCATGCTCTTTAGATTCAGGAAGAACCCTCTAAAATGGGTCAGAAAGCCTCTCATTTTAGAGAACCAAACATCACCAATAAGCAGGATGTAGATTTAGAATAGAAATCATGATGAACATCCAGAAAAGGTGGATTGCTGACCAGTTGACAGATACCTGAGATAGGGCTGGAAACCAGGAGACCAGACAAAGGCTGTCTTACCTTTGGCAAACCACTTCACTGTGGTTTGGTTTAGCATTTAGCTACAGTCTTTTATGATTCTGGCATTCTTCCTTATCATCATAAAATGATATGCTTCATTATTGTTTAGCAAGCAACTTAGAGGATTCTGCCATAATGCTTTTCCTGAGAACTAGTGGTTAATTCTTATCTGGTAAAAGTAGTTTTTGGCGTCTCTACTTGTGCTAATATGTAATGGACAGAATTCCAAAGTCAAGGGCTGATTAGAGCTGAAGCAAACTTTAGAGGTCAAGAAGATAATTATTTTTATTACTAAAGATGAAAACAAAAGCAAAGCAAGAAAAATCCTGAGGCTTAAAGATGTCTAACCATCTATTAACGATGAAGCCAGGTCTTCAGTTTCTCATAGTTCATTATTCATTATTTCATATGAAACTACTTCAAGTGAGCAAAATATATATTCATACATAGACTAACACACTCACACTCATTGGGCCAAAATAATATTGCCAAAGGATTATGGGATATTGAGATATCTGCATGGAAACTATATGTCAAAGTTCTCATAACAGTACTTACTTTGATGAATACGGTTGTCCTTATCTAAAAAGCACAATGTCCTTCTCCATGTTCATACATAACATTATTTCTATGCTATTCTGTGACCAGCCAAAGGCTTAGATCAAACCAGGCATTTAGCATCTGTGTGCAAAAAGTTAGAACCTGAACGTGCTTGGCTCAAATATTTACCTATTTTTCTACGGTTTAGTTCAGTTTTTTTTTATAATTAATGTTATATGTGGGAGAACTAGTTCCAATTTGCTTGTACCTGGGAAACAGTAATCTACGTGAGAGATAAGGATTAGCTTGCCTGAAAAAGAAGTTACCGGTCCTAACTGTGATACTGGTAACCTGTGCAACCCGGGGAGGTATGGGGATGATTTGGGCTGATGATGGAGTGGGAAATATTTTGAAAAGAAGCAAATAAACTCTTAGGTGGTTGAGAAACCCCAAGAGAATTTATATCATCTGGTTGAAAAGTTTCCTGAAGAAAATGACAGAACTGATTAACAGAAGTATTTTTAATTAGCTGAGCTGAATCCAAAAGAAAGAATACAAGTCCAAATCAACAGAGGAAGTTTACTGGACTTCCTATTTAAAACAGATGTTTTATCAAAACTCTGATAAATTTCTGAATGTGATAACAGGATTGAATGCTAAAGCAGTTCGTTAAAATGCAAGTCTTAAAAGTAAACAATATCTAGGCACTCCTACTTCTAAAGGGTACAGAATGTAGGACATTTTTGCAGGTGGGTAAATTACCCTGCAGACACCAAGTTCAAAGCTGGGGTTTGGTAGCTGGTAGACAGGAAGAGCAGCACAGCCCTAAGCTGGTGCGTTGCTGTCCACGCAGAGTCCCTGGGGAGTAGGGAGCTATGGGACATGGGAAGCAGGCCATAAACCAGACAAATTGATGCAAAATTCAAGAGAAAACATTTTCTATAACTTGGTATGCAGTTTATTTAGTTTGTTTTTTAATGAAATCATTTTTTATTGTTATTCTATTACAGTTGTCCCAATTTTTCCCCCTTCACCCTCCTCTGCCCCTCCCGCCCCCTACGGTATGCAGTTTCTTGTGGATAAAGCAGTCCTTGTTGGCTGGTACAAAGTCCTGCAGTAAACCGAACTTCTGCTATGTTTTGTCTTTGGTGTGCGAACGTAGAGGCTATCTATTAAAGTGATCTGGTCTCATTTACTAGAGTAGATTTTTAAAATTCAGAGCTCATGTGTTCCCTCACAGACAGTTTGGCAGAGCATAAACCTATGCATTGCTTGGGAGGAAGGCAGACTTTCCAATGAGTACATCCTTCCTACCCCACAGCCAAGGAGCTCTCCGGGGAGGAATCAGAATTCTTAGTTGTTGCCAGGTTGCCCTGTAACACTCAAGAGACAGTCTCCCTCAAATTTCTCCCTAGATCCCATCTTGGATTTCATCATCTGGCTGGCCAGTAGTTTTGGGATACCACCGAAAGAGGATGAATAGTTAGTGAGTTCAGAATTAGGATTTGATAATGTTAAACTTCCTTTCCATTGAAGTTATCTTCGCTAGCATAATAAAAGGATGAATTCATATACCACACCACTTCACAGTATATCATAGTAACAAATGCACTTAATATGTTACCTGAAATTGCTTAAGGAAAAAACATCAAAGTAACACTTGGGAGAAACACATAAAAGAAAATGTTATCAAGTGCTTTTGGTAAACTGTTTAATGTCAAAAATATATAAGAATCCAATGTCTCCATGTGTATATGATAAGTAAGGTTTAGAGTTATTTTTTCTTCTTTCAATTAGAAAAAAGGAAATGATGTTATTAAATGTCTGTGCATCGGAAGGCTCCAAATTAAAGGGCTCTGCCATGTTGAGTTTGCTGGTAGAGGTGGTAATTAACTATGGCCTCTGGTCTCAATCTGCCTCTACAAATTATGAATGTCAGAAAAAATGGTACCTATAAAATAATTATTACAGAACTATACTTTTTAGGTCATTTTAGAGGACCCAAATGACCTATAATCAGGTTTTAGTCTGAGATTAAGTAAAGACAGTAGAAGATGGAATAAGATTTGCTCATTGACTTTGAAACATCAATAAAATATATGATGATTTTATTGTACTAAGTCACAAAAAAAAGGGATAGACTTGGGAATTCATTTTTTAACACAAATGATGGCATTAATCCCTAAAGCTTTTTGTTTTACTTTCTCTCTCTCTCTTTTTTTTTTGCTGGCCACCATAGATTCCACATACATTAGACAATTTTGCTGCATATTGAGTCACCTCAAAATTTAATGGCATGAAACAACATTTTTTTATTTCTCACAATTTTGTGTAGTGGCTGGGCAATTCTTATCTTAGTTTATAGATCTGTGGAAAACATAGATGATAAGCAGACATAGATTTAATAAATATATTTAATAAGTTTCAATTAATAGAGCTGCTATCATCTAGACATTGTTTCATTATCTCTAGAAACAAGATTTAATATGTCTCCATGCATACAAAACAAAATAACTTGAGCCTAATTGTATTCCTTTAAATAAAGTTTATAAACATAAATGTAAAATGTCATTTTTTATTATTAAGAGTTAAATAACCTCTATTAGCCATTGGCAAATATTTCTGAAACAGTCTTTTTAATAACATAATCTGATTAATGGCATTAGTAGATATGCCATGCATAGATTACCATTTGCTAATTTAAATACCATAATATAATGTAATAGTCCAACCAAGACATTCTTCTATGTATGGATCCTTCTGTCACACGTATTTTTACCAAGTGCTAATTGTGAAAAGCTATTATTATTATAGAGATTACAAAATGCTAGGACTAAGAGAAAGCAATTCTAGGAATTTAGAGGTTTGCACACTCAAGGTAAGAGAAGATGGTGTTATAGCAACACAAAATATTGGCCCCACAATAGACTCTAGAGATGATCTCTAATACTCTCATTTTGTAGTGAGGAAACTAAGGCACAAGCATTCTGAATTACACCCACAATAAACAATTCTGGATTTCGCTCTTTTAAATTTATGTTTTCTATGCGTTTTTAAAAGAGGGAAATGGAGATGATTCTTTAATTCTATTAGGGAAATTTGAGAATTATTTATTTTCACTCTTTGAAAACTGCTACGGAAAATTTTTAAAAAGAAATAGGGTTGAGTGGGAAATGGCATTTTAATCTTAGGTTGTGTTTTTAACTACATAATATTTTAATTAGAATTTTTAGTTTTTGCCTGAAGATTCTGATATATTTTAGGCATTTAAAAATTATAAAGTGAGACCTGGCTGATATAGCTCAGTGGATTGAGCATGGGCCTGCAAACCCAAAGGGTTGCCGGATCGATTCCCAGGCTCTAGGGCACATGCCTGGGTTGCAGGCCTGGTCCCCAGTAGTGGGCATGTGAGAGGCAGCCACACATTGATTTTTCTATCCCTCTCACCTTCCCTTCCCCTCTCTCTAAAAATAAATAAATAACATCTTTAAAAAAATTATAACAGGAGAACAATTTTTCAATGAAGAAAACTGAGATGATTTTTAAAGGTTTCTGGCATAGTGAAAAAAATCATATATATGTCTTAAAAGCTTTACAAAACTTCATATTTAAATATTATTAAAATATCAAACATTTATTTTATTTTATTTTGCTTTTTTTACCTGTTTTATTCCAAATTCAATTTGAAAAGTTGAGGAGAAATGGAAATATCTCCCCCTAGTGGTCAGTTAATAAAAACAAGTTAAGAAACATACAGAGGTTTTACTCACTGAACATAATTAGCACGAACCTGTAAGTCTATGACATAATGTGCTTTTCTTTTTTTTAAAGATTTTATTTATTTATTTCTAGAGAGAGAGGGGAAGGGAGGAAGAAAGAGAGGGATAAAAACACTGCTGTGTGGGAAACATCAATCTGTTGCCTCTCACATGCCCCCAAACCATGTGCCCTGACTGGGAATCCAACCCACAACCTTCCAGTTTGCAGGTCTATGCCCAACCCACTGAGCCACGCCAATCAGGGTGACATACTGTGTTTTAATTAATGTTTACTTAGATATTAATTACCTAAGTACAAATAAAATGTAAATAGTATTTGAAATTAAAGTGAAAATAATAGGCAGAAATTTCCTCAAGCTATTGATAAACCCTGATGTTATTTGCTATGCTTACAACATCACGACATTTTCTGGGCAGAGAAATCATTGAGTCTTAGTTATTTCTTTCCTCTCATCTTTCTAATCTCAGCAATGACAAGACTCTGTCTCATTTTGCTCAGCAATGTAGTTCCATGCCTAGCACAGTGATGGGCACAGAGTTGGGCCTCAATAAACAGTCCTTGAATGATAAAATAAAAAAAATGATAATACATGTTCACGACGGCAAAAAGATTAAGATAAAAGTGAAACCAATCAGATATAAATATTACACATCCATAATGCTGCTGGTATGTTCTAATTGCTATCTCAATCTATTTTTTATTTACTTTTATAAGAATGAATTTAGATTTAAAAGCACATATAGAATTATGCAAAAAGAAGTAGTCAAGAAACAAAAATGAGTTAGCTGTATTTAGTGATTTAAGAATAATCAATATTTCATTATTAAAACTCAAATTCACACACATTTAAAAAATTAAAAGCATATGAATATGTTCAGAACAAGGAGTACAACTGGAAGAGTAACTTCCAGGAAATAGTCTGGTTCTCCACCATGGGGCTTATATTGCCTTTGTGTTTAGTTATTTGCTTGAGTATAAAATCATTCTAGTATTGTCCTAGTCTAACATTCTAATTGTTCTAGACTATTAGACATGGTTTCTAGAAAGCCTTAAGAATGTTGGAGGTAAAGCACTTATGCCAATACGAAGAAGTTACCCCAGAGCAGGAAAGAACTGCAGGAGAAGCTATTGGGCTCATGTATCTGTTTTTGTTTGTTTTGTTGTTTATTACCAATGGTCTTTTAATGAAATGATGTGGTATTGATCCTCACATAGACTACTGATTTGCACTTCAGTTTAATTGAAAATGCCGTATCTTTCTTCTCTTTATAGAAAGCATCATCATTCACCAGTTACGTATGAACTCCAGATGAAATGGTAAACCAAGCACATATTTGGGTGTGTGTACTTCCTCTGAATCCCTGTTGAATGGATAGTATTTCTACAGCTCTCCATCATCACTAAGGTCTTCCATGCTACTGATCACTACTGAAAATAATTTTCTACTTCCAGTGAATTTTTTGAGGCTATAATGTAAAAGCTGAAAACAGCATAGCTGATAACACAAAAATAAGTTGCAAGAGTGACTAAATCTTTGCGTCAAAAGAAACTTCCTTTTGAAAAGCTTTCAGGTCCATGGGCACATGTTATGTAATTTATTTTTATAATATACTTTGTAATGCGATTTTTTCCTAAAGTGTTTCCTTTTTCATAGTCTATGGCACATATATCTGTAGAATATATTGTCAGTTCTTCAAAGCATGGGCATTGGTGCATTAATAACAGTAACCTATAATTATTTTCTTTTATCAATTTGTTATTTCTGAAGAAAACAAAGTACAACACTCTATATATTTCCTGGGGTAAATTCAAGAGTTAAAACAGAAGCAGGAGCTTCTGGAAGAGTTTTTATTATTGCTTGTACAATGCTGTGGTTCTGATCCTGGTTCAACGCTAACAAATAATGCTGTGATTTAAAGTTTAATTTTAAATACTTAAAGCCCATTTTTAAAGTTGCTCTTTCTAGTGTTCTGTGCCAAAACCCTTGAATGAGTTGATTTTAATATGGAATAAATCAATAAAAGGAGATGTATGAGTTTAACATGTAAGGATTATAGGAATACCTTCAACTGACAGTTCAATTATATTTGTTTGCATTATTTACTTGTATGTGTAGGACTCACAATAAGGATATCAAGATATTTCTCACAATCTACCTAAGTGAAAGCCTAAAAATAAAAAATGACCAAGACAGTATCACAATTTAAAAAAAAAATGGTAACAGAAATCCAAAGATAGATAACTTTTTCTCTTTTAGATAGGATTTGGACAGATTTTCAGGATCACATATAGGTTGGAGAATATATTCTTTAAAGATTAAAAGCACATGAATTATTCAAATTTCAATGTCAGAGCTGCTGCTGATTTTAGATGTATGTAGAAACATACATCTAAAATCTACTTGAAACCCTTAATATGTTTTCTTTAAAAAAAACTGTTAATATGGACATGGTTTCAATAAGGTCTTTAAAAGATAACTTTAAAGATAAAAATTTGGTACATTAGTTTCTGAAGGCAGAAATCGTCTGTTATGTAACTTTACTGAGATTAAGGACACTATGCTTCTGGGTGTCACAAGGGTAGCTATTGTAAAAACCACACAAATAGCCTTGGCTGGTGTGGCTCAGGGGATTGAGCATTGGCCTGCGAACCAAAGGGTTGCCGGTTTGATTCCCAGTCAGGGCCCTGACTGGAGGTGTGTGAGAGGCAACCACACACTGATGTTTTTCTCCCGCTCTTTTTCCCTCCCTTCCCCTCTGTCTAAAAATAAATAAATAAAATCTTAACAAAACAAAAACACACAAATAACAGTGTTGGCCCAGTTCTCTATTCCACAGGTTGTACCCAGGTTTGTATGCCCATAGACAGAGTCTCCAGAATAGAACAGTTAATGTGGTATTTCCTTCCCTATGTAACTTTGTAAGGTTTGAAGGTGTACCTTGAGGAATTAGCAAATCATATTCAGTGGGTATTTTAAATTAAATATATTTTATGTAAAATTAGTTTTGATTTTTGTAAGTAAAAGAAATGCTACAGTAGGCTTGTCCTAGCTTGAATAATGTTGTATGTATCATCACATAACCTTCAGGGCTTTTGATTATGATTAAGAAAACTAGAGTGTGTTTGTGTGAAGATTTAAAAAAAGTTTTGTTTTGGATTTTGTTTTCTGCAAATGTTTCTAAACTGTAACTGACATTTTCAATTAAGAAAGGGTTTTATTTAGTATTGGTAAATTTTTTTCACTCACAGTTAAGTTCCCTCTTTGCCAATGTTTATACTTGGAATGGCAAAAATATTCTGATACATCACAGATTAGCATTTGAAGCAAACAACTTTTTCTTAACTTGTGGAAATTTTATTACACTAATTGTGAAAATGCTAGAAAATAAGACTTTACATACCTCTTGACTTTAAAATATTATAAGTAATTTATGTATATTTGGGTCTGCAGTTTTATTTCTCTTGAGTTTATAATGAAATGTTACTCACCGTGCAGTGAGGCTGATGGTACAGTCAGTCATCTAGGTGGACGATGAGCTTTTCCCGCTCATGCTATGCGTAAGTCTTGTGTTTAAACCCTAATGGAATCAGAGTGACAGATGGCTAAAATTAATTGAAAAATTTGTTTTGAAATAAAACAATATTAAAAATTAACAAGTCATATGCTTATCTAATGAATAAACAAGGAAGTTCATAAATAGTCATATCCCAGTATCTACATCCAATTGAAAAAATAACTGCCCCCACATGCAAGCCTGGTGCCATCCTAGGCTCATATAATTTCTATACCTTTTACTGTAAGTAAATCTCCAATCATCAATATGAATGATAATCAGCTTTGAATGGAATAATTATGTTTTGTGAAGCATAATCATAATTTGTGTTTTCGGTTTAAGGCACAACAAATGTATCCATTATTTTACCCTTTTCTTTTTGGTAAGTTTGTTTTCTGAGGTATCTTCTACCAAGATTTTTTTCAAGTATTTAAGAAAATATTAGGATGTAATAAAAATAGCAGATAGAATAAATATTCCAGATGTTAGGTGCCTGGAATTTCACAAAATGTGAAGAATTAATTGTATCTTAGTACAATCATAAAAGAATTTCATGGTGTGGAATATCTAGCTAAGCATTAAGAGAGACACCTACTATGTTGAGCTCATTCATAACTCCTAAAAATCAGTGGCAGAGCAAGAGTAAATGGTATGTCAGACAATGTAATATGTTGTGTCTTTTCTCTTTATGCTGTGGTTAAAATTTCCTGGAAATAAAAAATAGAGCAAAGGTAGGGTGTGTTCATGAATTTGGTGAGCACCAATTCTAAAAGTAACAAAAATGCAGAATGAAAGTTTAAAAAAACAAAAGCTGGCACCCGAGGCATACATCCTCCTCTGGACCTCCAGTGCTATGCCTCTGCCGAAAATACTAGTTAGAAAGCAAAGAGGAAAAACAGTAAAAATTGTAATGAATTCATAAAAATTGAGAAAGTTTCATGGACCTAATGTTGCTGAGTGACTACTAATATTTTATTTTCTTAAACTTTCAGCATTTCCTCCGTAACTATCTGACGACAACCATGTTTGTTGCATAGGGAAAATGCTGTAGATTCATACATTTGAACAGAAATGTGTATAGATGTCATGACATGATACATTTACTTTTTGGTGTTCTTTTGTTTATGTTATTTGGTTAACTTTACCTTACCATTCACAGATTTTGTTCACAGTGCAGACATATATTTATTTAATCTAGAGTTTTGTTTTAAAAATATCAGATGTCAGCTTCTCCAATATAAGAGGATTTCAATGTGATCAGATATTCTTGAAGTCTTGTAGGCTTAACGGATTTTCAGAAGCAAATGAGTACACTGAAAAGTTTTGGAGTTACATTCTACTTTCACAGCATTCTCAGTTTTCTCTACTTTAAGTTTTATTAAGTACATGAGAAGTTTATTTTTCACTATAGCCGAGTGAATTTATGAATATGTACTTGTCTTTTATATGAATGTGATATCCTGCTTTCAGTTCATCACAGGTTATTGAAATTATTTAACCAATTAAGACATTCTCTATGTTATTTCCAAAGTCAACTTTGTTTATCAAACTCTCACCAGAGAGTGAGAAAAATAACAATTGTGATATAAAAGCATTGTGCAATATTCTTTTTTGAGTTAGAACACAATATGCATAAAATTAAAATCTTTTAAAGTGAATATTCCACCTTATTTAAAATTGTTTGCTTTAAAATAGTTTTTACTTCTGCATTTCCTATTTTGTTAAAAATATGGTGTTTTTCACTGTGAATAAGCAGAAGTGGTACAATAAGCAGATCTGCCAAATACAAGATGCTTTTCCTCTGAGTTGCAGCATAGTTTGATTCTTTAGTAGATGGAAACTGCAAGACACCATGAGATTGAAACTGGTTACAGGATTCCCCTCACCCCTTTATCCTCACCAAAGACTTTGTCAATAAACATTCAAATAATACTCTACAGTTTTCTAAAGTTAGATTACTCAGGAGAGCAAACACACCTGAGATTTTGCCAGCAGTCCACAGCCCAGACTCTACAGAAGTGGTTGGGTAACGGTGATAATGAGGTTGTACTCTGACCTGATTTCTCAGCCTAGTGCCAAAAATGGTGGCCCATACCCGTAGCCAATCCTCACTCATTTTTATCTTATTTGGGACAAAGAAATGGGTTACTTCTCTTTATTATTTAAAGATATACATATCAAAAAGCAGGCATGGAAGATGTCAAAATGAAGCGTTCCAAAGGGAAGTCAAGAGAGTTTGCCCACAGGGCATCTCTGTGACTGCTTGTCTTGGAGGAGTGCCCTTTCCTGCCCATGGTTTAAAGGCACTGGCCAAAAGTCACTGTTTATTTCATGACTTCCCAGGAGAATGGTTCTCAGGATTCCCACCAGATTTGCTCAAATGGATTTCCTCCCCTGCAACCCTGGCCTAGAGTCACCTTTAATGAGCAACGGGCTCTCCCCTTGGGTAGAGAGACTGCAGTAACCTCCCTGGGCACCGTGCTTGTTGGCAATAGGCAACAATGCACCATGCTTTTTTTTTTTTTTTGAATGTCATAAAAATAACTTTTGAAATGTATATTTACTGCATCCAGAGCAACCTACAAAGATGCCAAACACTGAGGCTTTCTTTCACCAGGGCCGCCCTCAGTGCCTGTGTAGTTTCACAGATAACGGCTGGGACCTAGTTCCCTGGAGCTCACATAATTTTTATGAAAAGATAACCCATTCACTTTAGTTTCCCCTGGCATTATTCCCAGCTTTTCTTTCAGAGATAAGCACTTCTAATGAGAAAATCTTTCTCTATTTCTCTTCAGGAGTCCATTTGTCCCATTCTGTCTTATACTGACTGGCCTTGGTACACAAAGCTTTCACCCCAGGTTGAGTCAGCTTCTTAAATGCAGGACTTACATATTCCTCATAGTGAATACAAGGTACTGGATAAAAAATGCTGGCAAAAGTCGATGTAATTCCTTCTAGAGAAGGGCCTTTTCCCAGTCTTCTTCCAGATACCCTATCTCCTTTCCCTCGATCTTTTATAGACTTTTCCCATGACCACAGTCATATTCTCCTTTTTGGTCTTTCTGGCTCCCAGTACACATTTCCTTCTCCTCCTCGAAGACAAGGCACATTGTTTAGTCAAAATGGCAGGGTGTTTTGTAGGCACCTAATTATTGACTCCTAATCCCGAAGGGTTGCTCCTTTAGGAATAGTACCTCAGCCAGTGCATTTTGTAACAGGTCTTCACTACGACTTGTGCTGGCTGCACATTCCTTCCTTGCAGAAACCTCAGTGCCCACTGATTGTTTCAAATGCAGAGAATCTGGATTAAGCAAGAAAAGACTCAAAAATTACTGATTCTAAGAGAAGGTATGCTCTCTGCAAAGTCAAAGGGCCTTTATCAGACCGCCAGATGGTATGCCATTTTAACAAGAAAAGTGTGTTCAGTCATTTTCAATTCACAAAGAGACCAAGCACTGGTTCCCACATGGAGCATTGGTGCACACAGGCAGTAGGACAAAAGGACTATACAGACTATCAAACTAAGTATCAAACTCCCACAAGTGCTGGTATCAGAGATGTTTCCAGAACAACTACTAAGATCTTGCTTGAAAAAATATAGTCAGCCAGAGTATACCTTCACAAATCATTAATAAGCGTAGTATAAGGTTTAACTATTTCTCTGTCCTTTTTGATCCTATTCTCTCCTGGGTGGAGAACCACAAGATCACTCCGACCTTAGGGCTCACTTCTGCAGCTTAGTTTTTGACATCATAAAGTAGGTGTGGTACCTGCTCACAGCTCCCATAATCCCTTGTGCACACATCTCATGTATCACTTACCTCACTAATTCAATTATTTGTTGGCAAGTCATCTCTTCCAGTAAAATGTTTCATTGAGTAGGTCAGCTTAGTTCAACAAGATTTATTGAATTATCTCTTATGTCTTAGGTACTTTTGCCAGGTGTTGGAGATACAGAAAACAAAAACAGTTTCTGATTTTGAGAAACTTGTATCTAGTGGGAAAGACAGATTTTTCAGTACTATGGTAAGTGCAAAGATAGAAGTATGTGTAACTTGCCTGGAACTCAGAGAGCAGTTCTTAGCTCAGTCCAAGGGGTCAAAGAAAGATTATTCCTCAAATGGACTACTGACCTGAATCTTGAAGAGTAGGAATTAGATAATCAGTCAGTTTCAGGAGAGGTGGCATCTGAAGTGCAGGAGCTGTGGGTTGCTCAGTGACCAGGTTTAGGAAGGCAGCGGGTACACATTACTCTTCCAAGAAGATTTGGGAACAATAAAAATGATGTTGTGGAATAGTCTGTTGAATCCCTATGTTGTCCCTCACAGTGCGTTGCTCAGAGGGAAGTCTTACGAGGTCTTGGTGTTTGTTGTCATAGATATTTAGTTCCATTGACTAAAGTGTTTCACTTCTCAAGCTCAATAAAAGTAGACTTTTACATTTAAGTCCATTTTTTGACAATCATCCTTCAAGAATATGTTGGAGTTATTTTAAAGAAATATGTAACTTTATAGGTGGTTGCAACTCAAGTGTCTCAAAAAAAAAAACAAATGATGAAATGTACCCCTCTCCTACCCTGGACTTTCAACACTTGGAAAAACAGAAAAATGTAAGTTACAACTATATCTTAAAAAATAGCCCAAACATATGATTTATAAGAAATTAACATTTTTAAAGCTCTACTTTCCTATATCTCTTGATGAATCTCATGGAGTAAGGAAAGGTATCTCACCTCCTCTGACCCTCCAGTTTTAAAAATAACTGCACTACTATACGTGTAAGAGAGGTCAGCTGGCAGTCAACCAACAGGTGGCAAAATTATAATTTGAAGGGAAGACCTTATGTATGATTGATGGAACCTGCTGAAAAAGATATACCACAGGATATAATCACCTAAGAGATTCTATATAGACATCATGAAGTCTGAGGTCTCATTAGAGTTACAGTCTTTTCTTTAAAGAAAGTGTGGAATTATGAGAAATGAAGTGTTATTTCCTTTCCAAAACAAAGTTTTTAGGCTGTCTACTAAGGAATTTTGGTGTCATTGCTCTTTCTTCTAATGAGACTAACCATTTAAATATCTGGTTTGACTTGTATTTCTGATTACTGACTGTGGGCATTCAGGAACTTGTCAAATCTTTCATCACACCACCAGTGACCTCAGGCTAATCAATCTCTCAGGGTTAGAACAAAAGGATTTTCTTAAATGCCTACCTGAAAATACTTAATAAGTATACCACATACAAATTAGGAAAAGGTCAACTTTAAGAGAAATAATTTTTCAAAATCAGTTTGAATCAATCTCTGATGCAATAAATACAAAAATTTCTATACAAATTCTACATCACCCTGTCCCTAAAAATCTTCTCAATGAAGAATGAATATTGGGGGAGGGTGGAAGCAAGGGAGGGAGGTGGGGTTGGATGGGGTGGGGAAGAGGGGAGGGGAGAAAATGCAGACAACTGTAATTGAAGAACAATAAAGTAATTTTAAAAAATAAAATTAATATAACAGTGGGAAAAAAAAGAATATTATTGATTTCCTCAACATTCCCTAAAGTAAGCTTTATACCATGATCAACTAAATAGAAACAACAACAACCAACTCAAACTATTTCCAGTCCCTAAGAATTTTCTCTAATATTCATGCTGGTAAAAACTATGGTACATTTCTCAGCTCTCTTTAACTTTCCTAAACATTTTTAAGCTAAACATGTGAATAAAATGATTTAAATATTGTTAGAAGCTAGAGAACTAAAGCAGCACCAAATACTCAAAGGAGCCTAATAAACAAATCTGTGCAGCATTTTAGAAACAGTGAAAAGATCAGTTTTGGTTTCCTCTTCTTAATTCCTTAAGTAACTTAGTAGTTATTTTTTCCTTCAGTGTTTCTGGTTACCCAGTTCAGTGTCTTAAACAAACAATTTAAATTAAAAAACAAATTAAAAGTTTTATTTGTTATAAAACTTTCCCTCCAAAAGCTATTTATAGACACGTTTTCAGATCACTGGGTTTGCATCTGTTCTATTTTGGATTTACTTTCATAGTTGGGCTCAGGCATTTGTTGGACACTTACTATGTGACCTGGTAATCAGCATTAATCAATGTCGTTAAGCCACATACATTTTTTTAAAACCAGGAATCAGCAAATGAACAATCATTTAAACAATATAAATGTTTTCTAAATGTGTCATCCACACACACACACACACACGCACGCACGCACGCACGCACATCTACCAGTCACTCCTAGCAACCACGGTCGAAAAATGCATATACATACTGGTAAACCATTGTCAGAACAACCACTCTCTTTTGCTGCCCCACAAATGCTGAACAACATTTTCTTTTTAAAATTCCTATGTCATCAGATTAAATGAAAAACTACCTAGTAAAGACTATCATAAAACAATGTATGACCAATGAAATTCTGAGTCTCCTGAGCTGCTAATGTGGGGGTGAACGTTGTGATGGCAAAGTACAGTAGAAGGAAAGGAACTGGAAGGATGTTATCAAGAGATCTTGAAAAGCCATTTCTTCCACTTGGCCCTCACCTGAAATGTAAGTTTTAGACAAGAATCTGAAAAAGCTTTTTTAGATTCTTGTTTGAAAAGTCTATGTTTCAGTCAAAATGGAATTTCTAATAAGAAAAAGGAGATAAGGAGTTAATCTTCCTATGGAAAAACAAAACTAAAGAAAATGGAAGCAGATAAATACATGGCGATCACTCAGATCACTAAAAGAAACAAAAAACTGAAGGCAAAATACTGATCCTATTTACACAAAATGCTGGAATAGCAAGTCACATAAACTATCACATTTAGTGGGTGTGATGATATAGGCAGAAATGGGGAGGAAAAGACTTGCCTTATGCTTTATGCATTACCCCCAATATTGTTGTATACATTTTCACTAATCAACAGAACTAGCAAAATGAAAGGAGCCCATGCTTTCTCCATTAACTGTGATAGATGGATATTTTCCATTTGAGCCTGAGGTTGAAAGTAAACTTACAGAGATCAAAACAAAGTGTATATAGTCCTACCTATGTTGCCAGTGCTGAGAATTTGAAAAATAATGGATATTGTACAAGAGCAAAACTAGGCAAGTTAGTTATCTTCTAGATAACTACTCGACTGGCTCACATCCTGAGACTTGTAGTCATTTTGAAAGTACATTTAATTGTAAATTATGAGGTCCAAGCACTCATTTTGTTTCCCTTTCCTTGACTTACCTTCCCAAAGTATGACTGCAGACAAAGTAAAGAAAATAAAGTCTGGATATCTGTTTACAGATGATGAGACTTACTGTCTGGCCTTGATTTCAAAGATGCCAATATAATGTGGATTATATATAATTTTAAAAAGAATTTTACACATATATGCTTATTGCAAAAATTTTGGAAAATACAGAAAAAGTACAAAGATGTAGAGAAAAAACATCCCCCATCGGGTTAACAGAGGCTACCACTATTTACCTTTTAGTTGGATTTACACTATATACCTCTACCTTGGTATCAAGATTTAGTAGCTTTATATACCATGAATATTTCCATCAGTAATTAAAAACTTGGCAGTTTTAAAGTGCCTGCATAGGATCTCATTTTGTAGTAATAATTTATTGTGTTTCTTTTGACAAAATAAATGTTATTTATAAGGACAAAATAATTACATTGTATCCATATTTCTTTACAGCAACATTCAACATCAGAACAGTGAAGTACCTTAATACGTACGGGGTGGAGCAAAAGTAGGTTTACAGTTGTTCATATGGAAAATAATACAAAAATTAATAAGGTAATACAAGAATACATGCTCACAACTGTATACTTATATTTGCCTCACCGTGTACTCAAGAAAAATACGAGCCTAGGATTGTATCCAGCCAAACTGTCTTTCCAGTTTAGACTATACACGAATTTTTGAATATTACTGAGGTGTTTTTTATCAACTGTAAAATAAGGAACTACAAAGTATTACAACAGACTTCTTAAATCTGCGCAAAAGAGAGACGTGGTCACTGAAAACATGGTAAAAACAAGAACATTAATGGAAGAAAAATAAGTAGTAATAGATCAAGTAGAGGCAAAATAATAGGGTTAAGCATATCACACAATTTATTCTCAACTTCAGGACAAATGGGTCGCCCACCACGTTTCTCACTTAACGTTTGTATCTGCACTTTGGAGATTTATTTTAGAGAAACTCGCGGTTTTATAACCCAAGCAAATGCTCCGATTCCCTTCACAGAGGGCTTTTGATAAAACAACCCATCCAGCGACGAAGCCACTAGAAAGCTCCAGGGCTGACTACAGTGGTCTGGGCCGGGTGGCTCGGACCTGTTACTGGGATTGCCGTCGCCAAGATAACCGGAGCCGCAGGTAGGCAGGTGCGAAGAGAACTTTATGAAAGTGCACCGAAGACTACGTCAATGGCTTACGCGCCCAGGCCTTTTCGCCCCCGACGCCCGGCCTGCGCATGCGCTGTGGTAGCTCCACGTTCTAGGGGTTAAGGCCCTCACTTTTTCGTCACAGGGAAGATGAGCAGCGTGCGACCGCCCTTTCCCACCTCCTTCTATCCTCTTCTTCCTCCTTCCCTTGTCCCTCAGTCTCCTCCCTCCTTCCTCTCCCCCTCCGGGTCTGGAGTCCCCAGCCGACTCCGGTTTCCGGTCAATGGCCGTCTGCGGAAGGGTGTCCCGCCTCTTCCGCTTGTATTTAGGAGGTCGCGGCGGCAGCCGCGCCTGCGCGTCTACTGTAAGGGTCAGCAGGCGGGTCCCTCGGGCAGTCCACCTAGGTGTCGCGGAGCCGCGTCCGGGGGAACAATGGCGATGAACTATAATGCGAAGGATGAAGTGGATGGTGGGCCCCAGTGTGCTCCTGGGGGCACCGCGAAGAACAGGAGACCGGATAATACGGCCTTCAAACAGCAACGGCTGCCGGCTTGGCAGCCCATACTCACAGCGGGCACGGTGCTACCTACCTTCTTCATCATCGGCCTCATTTTCATCCCCATTGGCATCGGCATTTTCGTCACTTCCAACAATATCCGCGAGATCGAGGTGAGGGGGGCGAGTAGCGGTGGGAATTGGCCCTGCTCGGGGGAGCGAGATCCTCCTGGCCTGCTCCACTCGGTCCTCAGCTATCAGGAGGTTGACCCACGGTCCTCACCTCCCCCACGCCTCCCCTCTCTTGCTCAGTTTCTTTCTTTCTGCGGGTTTTCTGAGTTTGCGATTTACACGATTAGAGGCGGAATGAATGTTTAACGCAGAGGATGGGTCAGATGAACGCCCTTTTAATGGGCGGTTAGTGTGGCTCCGTGGTATTTTGCTTTGTTTTGTTTTTCCTCCAACGAAGGTTAGGAGAGGGAGAAAGAAATGGAAAAAAAATAGTTATGTCTAGATATTACTCCAGGAGAATCGACATGGTCAGAGTGTCATTTCTTGTGTGGGGATTACCCTAGGAGATTAACACTTTGGCCATTAACACCTTGGGTAAAGGACCCAGAGCCATGTAGGTGTTGGTGATTTTTATCTAAAGAAGTCATGTGTTACCAGGTCACATATTAGGGCAGATAACCGAAGTGTGCACAGTACCTTTTATTTGGAGCTAAGTGATGCTTGTAGTCGTAGGGCATGATACAGGTAAAAGGTAACCTGAAACTTCAATTCCGGTTTTGCTTTTAGGCTGTGTTTATTAATAACAATGCCCTACATTCGCCCTAGTTTTTCTTTTCCCCTCGATTTTAAACTTTAAGACAAGTCAGTAATCAGAGTAAACCATACACTGTTTACTAAACATTTTACTAATATAAGACATTTTAGAGAAACTTGGGGAAGCATCTTGAATTGTCAAAGCAGCAATCAGTATAATACATCCATCTGCAGTGGTGAAGATAGTTTGATAATAGAATGTAAATATTTGGTATAGATGTCCAGTATTAAACATCCGCCAATCTCTTTTCTCGAATATCTGAGGGTATTTTTATCTGTTTAAAGGGCAGTAACTGGTGCCAGGTTATCTTGGTTTCTTCTGCTCTATCACATTATTACCATTTTTCTCCTCTAATTTTATACATGTGATTTAATGGGGCTCTCAGGGTAATTTTATCTACAGGAATAGGATAAGATACCTGTTTTCCAGTTAAATTTACAGTGCTACCTCTAAAAACAAAATCATTATGTCTTTAATTGTACAGTGCTCACTTCTATGTTAGTAACAGTAATAAAAATAGAATCTATAGGATAGTTTTTAAATCTTTTACTAAAACTTCATTTTCATTTTACTAACTAGAGAAAGTGTCACAGGTTTTTTTTTAAGCATGTATTTTTATTTGTTTTATTGTTTCTATCTCCCTAATAGTCCTTCAAATGTAGTACTTGTTCTCCCAGTTGCACTAAGATCCGACAGAACTAGTAAAGTGGTATATTTATTGAAAGGACCATGGGCTCTGGGCTGGGACAGCCAGAGCTGGGTTTAATTCAGTTTAACCACTAATATTAGCTCACTTTCTTGAAATACTTAATCTCTCTGATCCTCAAATTTCCTTACCTGTAAAATACATTAAAAAATCCTTATTTAAAATGTGAGAATTAGAAAAAGTGTAGATAAGTTTCTTGGAATTAAGTTTGTATAATAAACAGCTACCGTTATCATGATGATCCCTAATCAGGAGATGACAAATGGAACCAGAGAGGTTGACATTCACTAGTATGCTAGAAGAATATTGTAAAATTGAGGCAGACACCCAACCCAGATGTCTTTATTCCCAACCTTAAGCTTTCACACTACATGAGGATTCTTACTACAGTGTTAGTAGTTAAGAAGAAAATTAACATTAGAAATTTGATCATCTTATTTAAACTTCTTAAGATATTAAGATGAGAGTAGCAATAATATGCAATGTTTAAAAAAGATTTTATTTTTATATTTATTTTTAGAGAGAGAGGGGAAGGGAGGGAGAAAGAGAGGGAGAGAAACATCAATGTGTGCCTTTTACACCCCCCTTCCCACCGGAGACCTTGCCCGCAACCCAGGCATGTACCTTGACTGGGAATCAAACCAGTGACCCTTTGGTTCACAGGCTGGCACTCAGTCCACTGAGCCAGACCAGCCAGAGCAATAATTTGCAATTTTATATGAGGATATTTATTATCAAAACTCAACTTCTGTTAATATTTACTATACTATGAAAATAAATATTTACTTTCTTTAAAACTTTGGGTTTTAAAATAAAATAAGGCTCTTAAACTTCACACTAAGTAGTTGGTGAAATGGAAATTTCTTAAATAGTTCTCATGTATATACTTATGATTTCAAGCAGCCTGAAGAGCCTGCTGCAGCTTAGTCTGGTTTAAAGGGCACCGAAGTTCACAGTCAAGGCCTTAGAGTTGAAGTTATAACTCTCTTAGTCATTACAGGCATATTTTTGATTCTCAGTTGTTTTACTTGAAGAACCAAAAGATTCAGACTACATGATCTCTAAGATGAAGTTTAACTCTAAAATTGTATGACTTCCAACTTTAATGTGATTTTTAAAACATGCTGCATATCCAAATTGTATCACCTTTGGAACTAGAGGAAATGAAAAGTAGGACTGATTAGGAATTTTATAATCAACACAACATAAGTTGTGCCAATAGAATAATTTTTTTCAATTGGCTGTATATATGTAGAGAATTGGTTCTGAATTGAGTCTGGAGTTTATTATGGGACAAACCTAGGGAGCCTTCCCAAAACACATGCTTGCTTCTGCCTGCTCTACCCTTTGTGAGACACTGCAGTAGTTTAGTTTAAAATAATGTTGAGGGTCATTTAAAGTAAATGGGTAACCAGAAGTTCCTGCTAACATGTTTCATTCTGTAGTTTGCTCACACCTCTTAGTTTATTTTCTCATTTTTGAAAAAAAAAATTTTTTTTACTCTCACCCAAGGACATGCCCATTGGCTTTAGAGAGAAAGGAAGGGAGAGCAAGAGTGAGAGACAGAGAGAGACAGAGAGAAATGTGGATGTGAGAAAGAAATATCTGATAGGCTGCCTCCTGTCCGCGCCTGCTCGGGGACCGAGCTGCAACCTAGGCACGTGCCCGAAACCTTTTATTGTGTGGGAGGACGCTCCATCCAGCCAGAGCCAGTGAGGTATTCTTAATTTTTGCAAAAACAGTTATAGTTTAATGGTTAGAATTGAATGAAGATATTTTCAGAGTAATTAAAAACTAAACGTTTACTTCAAATTAATATTGCCAAAATTTTTCAGGATATATTTTTATTTAATTTTAGTGGATTAGCATCCCCCGTGTTGGAGAGAGAAACTCCAGGTCTCATTTTCTTCACTTTGTATTTAATCCTGATTATTTTGTTTCCCATTTTTTAATTGTATTTTTTGACATTACCGTTTATTGCCCTTCTGTCCTTTCCCACCTCCACCTAACTCCCATCCCTCCACAATCACCACACTGTTGTCCACGTCCATGATTCCTTTTTCCTTCCCTTGTTTTTGATAAAAATATAGTTTTATCTATTGTTTTTACTCTTGTACAGCTTGGAATCTTAGATTCTAAGATTTTTAAGAGGATTAAATTTCTCTTCATTTAGTATTCTTTGTACTTACCTTATAGGTAAGATTCAAGAAAACATAAGTTGCATTGTAGATTGTTAAAAATTAAGTACTTTATGTTAAGAAGTTTAAAGATTTTAGTATTCAAATTAATTACAGTTGCTCAGCAGCCCATTCTGGGAAATTAAGAGGTTTGTGATGTTCGTGTTTTGTTACTCAGATAACTTTAGTACTTAGAGCAAGGCATGACCAAGTAAATATGGCCAGCCAGACCAGTTTGTAAGGCCCAGGAACTGAAAATGGTTTTACAAATGAACATTTACCATTGATTTGATGATAGAGAACATTAAGTTTGAATGCCCATTATGCATAATGCGTCCCCCCCAAAAAATAATTCTGTTTTTATTAGTAGATCTGTTACCAGAAAATTGCACACAGTTGTTATTATATTTTGAATTTCATCAATAAAAATTGGTGCAGATTTGTTTTCTCTCTTGTTTGTATAACAGCCTACATATGAAGAGGGACCCCCAAAAAAGGAATTTATTTATACAAAATCATGTATTTATTTTTACATATTTAAACTTGTCACTTTCAAAGTACTCTCCATTGATACAATCCTCCTATCAAGACTTTTTTCCCACTGCTTAAAACAGATTTTGAACTTGTACATTTTGATGCTTTTTAGTGCTTCTGCAGTTTTTTGTTTCCCCTCTTCCACGTTGGCAAAACATTTCCCTTTAAAGACATTTTTCATGGGAGAAACAAAAAAACATCTGTGGGCAAGGGGAGATTGGGTGAATAGGGTGGGTGGGGCACAGGGGTCATGCCAGTTTTGGTCGGAAACTGCTGAACACTCAGCGTGGTGTGGGCAGGTGCGCTCATAAATCATGCATCATGAAATGAGCAAACTCACTGGAAGTATTAAAAAAAAATTCACTGAAGCTGAACGCAGCCTCTCACAACAAGGCCAGCTGGTACACTGATACAGATGGGTTCTCAGAACACTCACCTAGTGGGGGAAGCCTGCACTACAAGGGGCCTGCCCTCCGGAAAATAATTCTGGGTTTTTGGGGGGCATCCCCCTTGTAATATTCTTGGCCTTGCCTCTTGGTTTGTAAAGCCTAAAATACTTTCTGGCCCTTTACAAAAAAGAATTTTCTGCCCTTGACGTTAAGTTTTAAGAAACATGCTGGCGAATTTAGCATTTATTAGAAAAACAGCAGTATTTAATTTACATATTCTAATACTCAGTAATCTTTCAGTTAGATATAATGATCCCTGACAGTTGCTACTGTCCTACCTTCTTTGTACAAATTTTATAGATACAAAATACCTTAGCTAAATCTACCATTTGTCTTGGCTCAGGCAACATCTTTCTTCCTTTCTTTGTCACAGTCAGATGAAGTTCAAGCAACCTAAAGAAAATTGGTTTTGTAAGTTTTATTTGGGTTGGCTTTTGTCTTCTTTAGAGCCGCTAGAAAGGACTATTGATAAATCCTTTTTTTCTTAATCCTCATCCAAGGTTATGTTTTTATTGATTTTAGAAAGAGAGGAAGGGGGAGAGAGAGAGAGAAACATCCATGTGAGAGAGAAACATCGATTGGTTGCCTACGGCATGCATCCTGACCAGGGAATCAAACCCACACCCTAGGTACGTGCCCTGACCGGGAATTGAACCCGTATCCTTTTGGTGTACAGGATGATGCTCCAACCAACTGAGCCACCGGCCAGGGCAACTCCTGATAAATTCTTTAGTGTGGAATGAGCAGTTCAAAGGAGTACTTAAAATGCCATGTAATTAATACTTAAAATGATTTACCTTATTACTCAGCATTTTGAGTGACCTGTTTAGGTCTTATATTGATTTTCTTTAAGACAGATTTACATTCAAAAATGGAAGTTTTCCAGTCCTTACACAGTGTAAAAATTGTGTGTCCTTCAAATTCCTCCTTTACCACCCCATTAAATTCAGTCTGTTTGTTAGGAATAGTTTAGGAATAGGATGTATTTTTAGGATTACCAAGAAGCAATGCCAGTTTGATTTAGGGGAACAACTGCAGTGGTAACAAACAAAGCTAAGAAATATGATAACCCTTAAACTAACCTACTCATGTACATCTGTTGTTCAGTTTTCCCTCTGGTTCTTGGTGTTTTGTACTTAAGCTGATGGGCAGGTTTCCAACTTACTGTATTCTGCACTGTGTCCTGTATGCTTTTGGCATTTAATAGGTATTAATTTTTAAAAATAAGGGAACTGGAGTTTCTCTCCCACCTGATAGTCTCTTTCTTTCACAGATAAGTCATGAACTATTATCTTTTGTATAAATTCTTTTTTCTCCCTATCTTTACTAAGGTATAGTTGCCCCCCCCCCTTTTGTGATGAGAATACTTAAGCTCTACTGTCTTATCGAAAAGACAAGAGATAACAAGTGGTGAGGGTGTAGAGAAACGGGAACCCTTGTGGAATGGACATTGGTACAACCATTAGGGAAAACAATATGGAGGTTTCTCAAAAAATTAAAACCTAGAACTACCCTATGATCCAGAAATCCCACTGTTTGGTATATATACAAAGGAAAGTAAAACTTTGTTTTTATACCAAACAGATTTCTTATACAACATCAGGTCAGACTACCCTTGAATTTTAGCTGATGAAAGATATTGTAGTTTTTTAATGGTAAAAACTCATAGACTGAGTTAAATTTGTTAGGAGTTTTAATCAACATTGCACATTTTCTATATGCAAAGTCCTGTTGTGGGCATAGTGGACGATAGACAGGGACTTTTTTTTCTTGTGCAGAGAGCTTTTCTTAAGCAGCCTGGAATCTTTCGAGGGAGATAAATCAGACACATAAAAACTAAACATTGCTAGGTGACTGGCACAGACAGAAAATGCCTTAGTAGTTCAAAGGAAGACAAGATCACATCTCTCTTTAACGATCATGGAAAACTTTGTGGTGGAAGTGGGCTTGGAGTTGGAACTTGGTGGATTGGTAAGTAGCAGTACTAACGAATGTTTCAAGAAAGGTTCATATGCACAAAGGTGGAGTGGTGGGCAATCAAAGGTATATAGAGGAAATGGGAGCAAGGGCAAATCACCTGGTGCCAGGTGGTGGATGGACTTGTATTTGATAATGAATATATTAAACTGGAAAAGTGACATGATTAACATGGTGTGTAAAAGTTAGGATTGGGTTCGGCAATGAGTAAGGTTTTCATTCTCATATAAAATCTTTTAGAAATGCAATCCCTGGCTAGTATTGAGGCTCTGTTCACTGAGGCCACACTCTGTCTAGTTTACTGCTCTGTCCTTCTTAGGCTTGGCTCCAGTGCTCACAATCCAGAATGGAGGCTAGAGTTCTGATTGTCACAGCCTTTTGCAGGTAACCACCTGGAAAGAAGGGATGTGTGGAAGAAGGGATGAAGAACAAATGAATGAAAGCCTTTTAAAGGAGGTTCTAGGAAGCTGTCACATACCACCTCCACTTAGTAACAGGCCACACTAGCTGTAAGGGAGGATGAGAAATGTGGTCTTCATTCTGATAACAAGATTTTCAGCTAGTGGTTGAGAGTTATATACTTGGAAGAAGGGTGGCGCAGAAATTGGGGTGAGGGGCTGACAGTCTCGGCAACACAGGGCTGTATATAGGATGATGTATTTGGTGTTAATGTTAGGTTGGCTGGATGGGAGCTGAGTCATCTACATGTCAGAGTCTAGTAGTTTAGACAATAATGATTACATTTGTATAATGATTGAATAATGATTATAGTATTGAGTTGAACTTGATTTCATGGTAAAAACCATTATGTATTTTGTATATGAAAAGCAAATCAGGTGTAGGGCTTTGATGATAGGGTTTTTAAAAAGTTAGAGAAGGAATATTCTCTTATTTCTGCAGTCTGTCTTTTTTTTTCTTTGCTCAGCATATAAATGTGTTCCAGTTTCGTTGTAAAAATGATAATGTCCTATTTTGATTCTATTTAATAATAAAAATTTAATAATGACCAATATATTTGAGTGTTTAGGTTGCTAAGAATTTTACATATGTCATTTGATACAGTGCACTTATAAGGGTAATGTAGTTATTCTCTCCATTTTGTTTTTAGAGGGGGGATATTTAATCCAAGATTAAGTAATTTGCTTAGTAACACAGCTGGGATTCAGATCTTAACACTCTGACCTCTTGTTTTATTTCCTCTAGGTCCTAGTTGCTATTCTTTTTTCACCACACAATCTGTTTGAAAAGAAAGATGTCCCTACTCATTGATAATGTCCATTCCCATCTCCCATTAACTCCCTAACCCACTGTTTGTTAGATCAAAAGTGCTATGAAGAACAATGAAAGAAGGAGAATAGGAATGGTTAAAGGATGCTTTATAATTTTATTTTCAATGTAGATTTTTAAAAAATATTTTATTTATTTACAAAAATATTTTATTTATTTATAAAAATATTTTTATTTATTTTTTTGAGAAACCTCCATATTACTTTTAGAGAGAGGGGAAGGGAGGGAGAAAGAGAGGGAGAGAAACATTGATGTGTGAGAGATACATCGACTGGTTGCCTCTTGCACATCCCCCAACCGGGGACCTGGCCCACAAGCCCACGACCCAGGCGTGTGTCTTGACCAGGAGCAGAACCAGCGATAGTGAAATCCCCCTCTGCACCACCCATTAACAGCCCGCTGCTCAATCCACTGAGCCTCCTCAGTGAGGGTGATTAATATGACTTCTTATTCCACTAGTCTGTAAGGTCTTTTGTGGTACAAACAATGCATACCCATTATATATATAGCCCAATCAATGCTTGACATCTAATAGGGACTAAGATGTTTGAATGAATTAATTAAAATTAATTGGTACAATCAATACATTTTAAAGCAGTTTATTGAGAGTTTATTGTGCATCTGAATATTATTATCGGTCTGAAGGAGTTACTGAAGTTAGCCAAGGAAAATGTTATGTACTCCAGGATCAAACTTGTGTGATATCCTTCTGTATCTAAAGGCAGAACAAATTTATAAGCAGGCTGATGGGCAAATATTGCAGCAAAAGGAGGGAGTGCACGATTTTAAAAACGACATAGAATACCCTGCCACCAATGTTTTGGAAACTTATTTTAGAAGGAAATATTGTTATATCCTTATTAGTTCTTAGACATTTGTAAACCATGGACCATCCATCAATTACATAGATTTATAGTTTAATTTTTAAAATTAATTAAAGTGTAAGAATGATTATATGACATTATAGCTTTTAATAACATTGTTCATCAGTATACTGAGTAACTTAGCTGTTCAGAGCTCTCAGGTCTTAGGTTTTCTATGATAATATTTAGTTATGAAAACGTTTTTTAAAATTACTTATTTTTACTTGATTTTTAAAAAAGATATAATGTACCTTTTCTTCTTCCTTTTAAAAAACTGGCATGAGGTCTCTAAGTTTTATATGTAGTGGAAGCAATGAGAGCCAACTTCAAGGATACTAAGTATATTGTTAAGGAAAATTTGGCAGAACTTGGCAGATGGTGTCAGGATTTTGAGCTTGCATGCTTGGAACAATGGTGGTACCATTTACAGGTTTCAAAAGACCACGGTGGGTGTAAGATTAAGGCATTCAAAGAGCCGTCATTACTGGTTTTTTTAAAGTTAAGTTTTTAATAAAGCATAACCAAAAAAGATGAACAAATCATATATGTTATGTATGTTTTGAAAATTAAGCCATGCATGATTTCACCTTTGAGGTCACCAGGATTTCAAACAAATTGTGAGAGTTTCGGTTGGGAAGGAAGAAACACAGCCCAGTGAATGTACCTGGGAATACCAGAATTGGGCTGGGGTGGACGAGACCAGTGACGGTTTGGGAAGGGGGTAGTGTAGTGGGTGTCACATGATATGAGGCTGACGCTGTTGTCAGAAAGTAGCACCAGAGACAAAGGTAAAACACACTAATGTTTGAACATCAGTTGTACGACTATCGAAAAACAACGGTTTTAAATAGAAAAGACTGTTGCCTCAAAGTAGAAAACCCTGATTCACATTAATTCCTTACATGTTCCTATGAACCGCCTTGTCATCTAATATGGAGCGTAATTAGTAAAGCCCTTTTCATCAGGTCTGTCCTAGGCAGTTTTTATTTTATTTACTTAATTTTATTTTTATTATTTTTTTAATCCTCACTGAATGATGTGTTTATTGACTTTAGAGAAAGGGGGAGGGAGAAAGAACGAGAGAGCGAGAAAGAGCGAGAGTGAGAGAGAGAAAGAGCGAGAAAGAGAAACATCAGTTGGTTGCCTCCTGCATGTGCCTCCACCATGCCCCAGCCAGGCTTGAACCTGTAACCTAGGTACGTGCATTGATGGGATGGAACTTCCAACTTGGTGTACAGGATGATGCTCCAACCAAGTGAGCCACCTGGTCAGCACTAGGAAGTTTTTATAACTTGATATCTTAATAAGACTTTTAAAGGGTAAACTAAAACTTGATGTTGGAATTTATTTTTTTGTGTGTAGAAGTGAGTTAAATGCCATATATAAAATCTTTATGAAAATTTGTATTATAACATTTTATTTCAAACTCTGAAAGTTAAGATGGTCCTGGGATAGATAATATCTACTTGATGACAAAGTTGTTTTTAACCTATATTTTAGATGAAAAATATGAACATTTAGCAGTACTGTTTAAAACATCAGCATATCAACTATTGGTGCTAATATTATTTTAAAATATATTGTCTTTTAAATTGATTTCCATATTTCTAAATAATTGAATAGTATGTATATTCAAGATCATGGGAAGGATCAGTGCCATCTAATGGAAAGAAGAGCAACTTCGGGGCTGGACAGATAGGATTCTGTCACTGTTATGGAGTGAATTCTGTCCCCAAAAAGATATGTTGAAATCCTAAGTCCTAGTACCTGTGAATGTGGCATTTTTTGAAATATAGTCATTGCAGATGTAATCTAGGTAAGGTCATTTGGGTAGGCTCCTATCCAGTATGATTGGTGTTTTCATAAGAAGACATAGGCACAAAAGGAAGATGGTGTGAAGACAGAGACAGTGGAGGCCGAGGTGGGGTGAGACAGACGGAAGCGGAGGAAGGCCAGCCCCTGCCAGAAGCTAGGAAGAGGCAAGATATCCCACCAAGAATCTTAGAGGGAGTGTAGTCATGATGACACCTTGAATTCACACTTCTAGCCTCCAACCATGATAGAATAAATTTCTCTTGTTCTAAGAGGCCCAGTTTATAGTAGTTTGTTAAGGCAGCTCTAGGAAGCAGATATAGTCACATACCAGGTGTTTGGTTTTGGGCAGTCATTTAACCTCTGAATCTCAATTTCTTTTCTGTAACAGATTAAGAACAGTTCTGGCATGGAGTAGACATTTGGGAAATAATACCTAGCTTTGCTATTGCTGTCCTTTCTTTAAAGATAGCTTACATTTGTATATTACCTAATTTACTCATTTCTCATTTACAACTGTGAGATTGAGGCTTACTAATAGAAGTAGAAACCTTGTCTGTGGTTCTCATTCAGATTCTCTAAGTTACGGAAACATACAACAGATTTCGCATGGCCTATAGAATTTTATTAACTTGTTCTCTAACTATAAATTTAGAACTTAGCTGTTGATTTTTTAAAACTAATCTTCAAAAATGAAATAACCTAGAGTGACTGAATTTTTAAAAATTCGTTCAACTATTAACTTTTAAGAGTCTCTAAATAGTTTAAATATGGATATTTATTTCGTCTACCACCTCTATCTGATGAGCATTTTTGAGGGGAATTTTTCTACGTTGATGTCTTACCTATTTAACGAAAAGGAAGCAGTTAAAATACCATATTTCTCAGACTATAAGATGCACCGGACCATAAGACACACCTAGGTTTTAGAGGAGGAAAATAGGAAAACATTTTTGAAACAAAAAATGTAGTGAAATATTTAATAACATAATATTTCACCAATGTAACTGTAAATAGCCAGGTAAGCTACATTTGGACTATGAGACGCATCCCTATTTTCCTCCCAGATTTGGGGGAAAACGTGTGTCTTATAGTCCAAAAAATACAGTTGTTTCCGAAATGGTGTTCAGTGCAGGATACTCTGCTGCCTTGCTGTGCCCCTTTTACATCTCGTCTCACTCTCACAATCCGTACTCACCTTCCTTCCTATGAGAGCCTGAGTTACACAGATGACTTAGCTTACAATCAGTGACCTCTTTGGAAAGCTCAGTGGCATCCCTCATTTTTGAGCCTTGGGTAGGAAGCAGCGTATCTTGCATTACTTCCTCTGAGGCAAGAATGTGGACAACTGCTCAGCCTTGATAGACTTCTCCTTTTTGCTCAAGATCTCTCAGTGACACAGCAAAGGAATTTTCTGCTGTGGTATCACACCAGTGGCACTAGTATGATTTATAAAACTAAAGTATCTGCTTTAATCACCTAGAGCAGGGGTAATGCCCCTTTCTGTCCTCTAGCTGATGCCTGTCTTACCTAATGTCAACTGAATGAGCTTCCTCGTTGCTACTGGTGTACCTCATGCCCATAACAGTGTCCTTGCTAAGGTATCATCTCCTGAAACTTTCAATGCTGCCATTACTAAGAATTCTAGAATAGTGTTGGAGTGGCCCTCTCCATAGCTCTATGCACATTTTGTCACCTGGGTAATGCAGTTCTACTGGTCTAGCTTATAGTGGCTCAAAGTCATAAAACCTACTTCTTTAGTTTCCACTCAGCAATCTAATTCCATTTCTCTGTTTCCTGAGATCTGAGATTTGCTTATTACTAATTATCAGTTGTCTTATAAATGGGAACTGTAGAACAATTAGATACCTTCACTGGAGAACCCCTGATTGGTTCTCAGGTCTTTATCTCTAACTCAGAGCTTTATTTTACCACCTTTTGTACCGCTCATGAGTTTTCTCGTGTTTCGCGCGCCATCTGGTAAGGACCGCTCATGAGTTTTCTAATTATAAAATATTATAATTATTGAAAAACAACACCTAAAGTGCATTATGATCTGTAGTTATGATGATTTAAAAAATAATGGGCAGTTTGCCCAAAAACATGCGGTCCCTGGCGTATCTTAGAGATTTCTATGTGGTACGAAATGTGTTAAGTATGAAGTTCATTTATCTTTTGGGTTTGCACATGTACTAAGCCCTGAATTAGAGATACAGCCCCTTTTGGTACCATCTCCCTGTAGATGACATCCACTCATCAGCCCTCAGGGAGAAATATGCTGGATACTTGATTAGGTTAGAAGTTTTCATAGGACCTGTTTTACCAAAACATCCTTTCCATTTTAATGACTGTTTTCTTTTTTTATCCTCACTCAAGGACATTTTTTATTGCTTTGGGGGAGGGGGGCGGAGAGAAAAAGAGAGAGAAAGAGAAAGAATCGTTGATGTGAGAAGGAAACATCGATTGGTTGCCTTCTTGTACTTGCCCGACCCAGGATTGAATCCTCAACTTGGGTATGTGTCCTGACTGGGAATCGGACCCATGCCCTTTTGGTCTGCAGGAGAATGTTCCAGCCAACTAAGCCACACCAGCCACAGCAATGACTGTTTTCTATATTAGACACTAAACTTTATGGGGTTGGGTACTGAACTGAATCCCTATTGCCTGGACTGTACAAGCACTCAGTACATATTGTAGGAGTTCAGCACAGGCCTCCCCAAAATATGCTGCTTTGGCATGTGACTTATTTTGAATAATCAAGATAATTTTGAATAATCAAGGGTCTGAATGCAATCAAGACCTTGCAGGCTTATGAGAAACTTTTACCTCTGTCTTAAAGAATTTAAATTAGGGGCCCTATCCATAATAAGAGTTATAAGTAGAAATAACTTTATGACCTCTCTGTGTGGCAGAGCAAATTTGTAATTGCTGAACATCTGCTCTTAGTGTCCTGCAGTGACCTTCCTCCCTTCTGAAGCTCCAAGGTGTTCTGTACCTCGGAAGGTCATAGATACCTCATTTCCTTCTTGTCCCTGAACTTCTTGTGTATGTGGGGTATCTGACTCTCTCATGTATGTAGGATTCATGTGTGTAGGTATGTAATAAATTTGGTTATTTTCTCTTTGATCTGTCTCATGTTTATTTAATCATTAGACTAGTCGAAAGAACCTAGGAGGATAGAGGAAAACACATAGTTTTCCTCTACAATAGTAAGTTAATGAATAATTACTTCATGATGGGGCATTTAGGAAGATGTGAAAGTTCAATTTCCTAGACTCTTTTAAAATCTATTCTTATATAAATATTTGATTATGTTAGCCTCCTGAGAAATCTCTCCAGCTTCTGCAGGATGTTTTTGACATTCAGGGTTACTTAGCTTCCAGAGACTTTGTTGTCAACAGCAGTAACCAACTCTGGATAGCTTACACAGGAAGCGAATATTTTAGAGGGAGATTGGGTAGCTCCCACACAAAATGGATCGGAAGTCTAGGGAAGCATGTTTGGAGACAGGTGGGAAGAAAACGAAGTTTGGAAGCAAAAACAGTGGTTTAGAAGCTACAGCTGCTACTGAGTTCTCCCTGCTAGCTACTGCTGTGGCTACTAATCTAATCACATTCACTTGTTTGTCTCCCAAGAGTCAGCGATTTATATGGAGATTCAATAACCTAGATTTAATTAAATTGATTGAGATTTTATGCTTTTGTACTGGCTGCCTGAGGTTAGGGAGAGGAAGGACTCATTTACCTCTTTGGCTTCTGAAGTGGGAGATGGAGCCCTGCTTCCCTCCAAAACTCTTAAATGGAGAATTCCACAATACTTCGAAGAGAGTTTTTTTTTTTAATGATAAAATAAGTATTTTATTTTATTTTTAAAAATTATTTTATTGTTGTTCAATTACATTTGTCTGCATTTCTCCCCCACCACTCCCCCCCACCCCAGCCAAACCCACTTCCCTCCCTTGCTTCCGTCCTCCCCCTTGGTTTTGTCCATGTGTCCTTTATAGTAGTTCCTGAAAACCCTTCCCCACATTGTCCCCTCCCCCCACTCCTCTGGCTATTGTTAGATTGTTCTTAATTTCTGTGTCTCTGGTAATATTTTGCTTGCTTTTTTCTTTTACTGCTTATGTTCCAGTTAAAGGGGAGATCATATCGTGTCTGTCCCTCACCACCTGGCTTATTTCACTTAGCATAATGCTCTCCAGTTCCATCCATGCTGTCGCAGAGGGTAGGAGCTCCTTCTTTCTCTCTGCTGTGTAGTATTCCATTGTGTAGATGTATCGCAGTTTTTTGATTCACTCATTTGCTGATGGGCACTTAGGTTGTTTCCAGCACTTGGCTATTGTAAATTATGCTGCTATGAACATTGGGGTGCATAGGTTCTTTTGGATTGGTGTTTCAGGGTTCTTGGGATATAATCCCAGCAGTGGAATTGCTGGGTTGAAGAGAATTTTGATGCCGGGCAGCTTAATACCACAAAAACAAATCACCATTATTTCATAGAGATTTTTCTTCATTCTTATAATCTGAAAGTCTTGAGTTTGCACATTAGAATGGATGCTCTGTCCATTGTGTAAGAAAACATGGTATGGTGGGAAGAGTGTAGATTTTTGAGAAAGGTGGAGATGGGTTCAAATTCTTGCTTATAGTTATTAGCTGAATGATTTTGAGAAAATTGCTAAATCATCCTAAATGGCAGTTTTGTAGGTAACAATAAGGAAAACAAAAATGAACTTTGCAGGACTAGTGTATTTTTTTTTTTTAAGATTTTATTTATTTATTTTCAGAGAGAGGAGAAGGGAGGGAGAAAGAGCAATGTATGGTTGCCTCTCACATGGCCCTCACTGGGGACCTGGCCCGCAACCCAGGCATGTGCCCCGACTGGGAATCGAACCGGGACCTTCTGGTTCCCAGCCCGCGCTCAATCCACTGAGCTACACCAGCCGGGCAAGGACTAGTGTATTTTTTAATGAGATGATATGTATTAAGTGCTTATAATATTTGGCATGTTATGAACATTCAGTAAACAGTAGTCAGTAAAACACAGTGTATCACATGGCTCTATTTACCTTCTTAGCCTTATCTCATGAAAACATTCCACAAATCTAAAGTATATATGATTATTTTCCTTAATGTTACCTGTGCTTGCTATCTTCTTGCTTCTTCATGTGCCCCCTCTTTTTTTTTTCCTATCTTTTCTCTACTTTTTAATGGCTTAGTTCAAATTCTCTTCTCAGTAGGAATGTACTGATCTGTCTAGTACTTATGTCTTCATTACTGTTCAGTATGGTACTTAGCATTTATAGTAGTTATTTTTATGTGCTATCTTTGATACAGATAGTCTTCTAGATGGCAAAGGGGACTCTCTATTCTTGGGAAACAGCAGTGTAGTGATAGAACATTGGGCTTGGAGTCAGAGATCCTTGGTTCTAGCCTAGTACCAGCTATTGCTATTCTGCTGGAATGGCTAATTAGGTCTGTGGTTTACAGTCACACTAATTTTGGGGGGAGGTATTTATTTAGTTATTTATCTTTTGATTTAATCTTTTATCCCATTACCATGTAGTCACACTAATTTTTTTTTTAATCATATGATTGTTCAGCCATACCCTACCAAATAAGCTTTCTCTACCAAATAAGCTTTCTAATGTTTTGCAGTATGAATAGACTTGAATATTTTCCAAATCTTTGGTCCATTTTTGCTTAACATTATTGCATCTCCATTAACTTCTCTCTTCTTGCATTTTACTATAAGTAGTCAGGTGAAACCAAGCCATTTCTTCCATACTTCACTTAGAAATACAGTTTTGCCCCTCACAAGTTCTGTCTTCCACAAAACATTTAAACATAGCCTGTGGTGTTTTTTTTTTTACCACTTTATAACAAGTATTCTCTTTTTTCCTTGTCTACATGTTCCTGATTTCTATCTGCAACCTTAACAGAATGGCCTTACCGTCTCTATTTCTATGAATATTCTGTTCGTGAGTATATATTCTCTAAGAAAGTGGACACTTTCTTTCTAACTCTCATTTCTTTCTGAGGTCTCACCACAATGAGAATTAATGCCTGTATTCCTAGCATCATCTCAAATCTCCTCCAGTCTGCCTATTACCCAGTTCCAAAGAAACTTCTGGTTTTTTAGGTATTTTTTACAGCAGCACCCCACTTTTTGTTACCAAAATCTACCTTAGCTTAGGCTGATTTAAAAATATATCACAGACTAGCCCTGGCTGGTGTAGCTCAGTGGATTGAGCGCGGGCTGGGAACCAAAGGGTCCCGGTTCGATTCCCCATCAGGGCACATGCCTGAATTGTGGGCCAGGTGCCCCAGTGAAGGCCGTGTGAGAGGCAACCATACATTGCTGTTTGTCTCCCTCTCTGTCTCCCTCCCTTCTCCTCTCTCAAAAATAAATAAAATCTTAAAAAATAGATATATATCACAGACTAGACAAGGCATTTATTTCTCACAGTCTTGAAGGCTGGGGAATCTAGGAGCCAAGGTACTGACAGATTCACTTCCTGGTAAGGACCCTCTTTCTTGACTTACAGATGGCTGGCCTCTCACTTTTTCTCTTTCTCTTGGAGTCAGTGATGAGTCAGAGTTCTCTCTTCTGGCTCCATTTTCAGTGAAGTTTCTGTTATTAATTTTCACAATGAGCTTCAGTAGGTGAATGGATAAATACTCTGGTACCTCCAGATTAAAAAGTAATGTGCGGACTTCCTAAGATGGCGGCATAGGTGAATGCACCGTACCGCCTCGCACAACCAAACAAGGGAAAAAACCAGAAATCTACACATCCAAACACAGCCAGATCTGACAGAAAATCATATTGAGAGGAAGTCCGACAACCAAGGAATTAAAGAAGATACATTCATCAAGTTTGGTGAGCCAGAAGGTGCAGAGCGAAGGGAGAGCGCTCAGCGACCCCGCGGCGAGCAGGTGAGCAGATGGCAGGTCGGCGGTTGGAGGGGCGGTTCCCGCAGGGCTGAAGCACACCCAGACGGGGACCGACTGAAGCTCGGTCTGCGCCCGGCTCATCCGGACCCAGCAGGGCCGAGAGACCGGTGGACTCAGCAGGTCTGCATTCGTGTGCAGAGAGAACTTGAAAGAAGGCAGGGCGCAAATCAACGGCGCAGATTGAGAGCAAGTGAGGGGGTGGAGTCCACGACCGGAGGCACGCCAGGCCTCATAGGAAAGTTCGCTGGGGAGACCCTCGGGGGATTGGAGCTGGGCAGCTCGTCCACCGACCCCGGAGCGACCCCTGGAGCCAGCGCAGAGGGTCCTGAAATGCTTGCAGGAGGCGGTGTGGGTGCGGAGAGCGAAGAAGGCGCCATTGTGTGCTCAGGCCCCGCCCCCAGAGGCTACGGTCCCAGCACAACTACCGGGAACTTCCCTGCACAGGGGATCCCCAAGACTCCGCCCCCCTTACAGTAACAGGTTCACCGAGGGGGAAAAAAATGGCCCAAAGAAAGGGACAGATCAAAACCCCAGAGCTAACCGACCAAGAGATAGCCAACCTATCAGATGCACAGTTCAAA